>OY776277.1:44393113-44705613 GCA_963675445.1 Linnaemya vulpina
TCTATATGACATTGAAAAATATCAACTGGCATTTAAGACGAATAATACTATGCAGAGCCTATATAGTAACACAAAGACTAAATTAAAGAAAGAGGACAAATGCAACGTTATATATAGTATTAACTGCAACGGTGACGGCTCAGGCACATGCAATAAGAAATACGTAGGAACAACTAAAAATAAACTGAAGACCAGACTAACATCTCATAAATCAGATATAAGAATGAAAAACAAACCCATGGAACAAAAAACTGCACTTGCGGCCCACTGTGCAGAGGAAAATCATGTGCCAAATTTTGAGAATGTAAAAATATTACAACAAGAAAACCATTATTCCAGGAGATTTACTTTAGAGATGTTACACATAATTGACGTTCCTGCAGAGAAAAGACTTAACTATAAACAAGACACAGAGAAATGCGCTAAAATTTACAGAAGTGTGATAAACAAACACAAGAAACAACATAAACAAATCAGTTTCGCAGCTAAGGACTACAGACGATCGACATATTGAAAATATGTTAATCCAATATAATTTTATTTAATTTTTAATTTACATGTATGTAATTGTAAATTGATTAGAAATAATCAAAAATTAATTTTAATGTTTATCATATATTGTTTTGTACCCAACAGTGTTCCCCTGAAGATGAATAGCGAAGCTATTCGAAATATTGGGAAAAATAACATTAAATAAAGATTAAACAATCAAAAAATATTTAGTGTTTATTGATTTTTAAAAAACCTGACCTATAGCCGAACGATAAAACAAGAATATCATTTTATAAATCGATATCGCTTCGCTAAAATCCCTCTTATATGATATAAGACAGATATTGTTTTATATATGCTAAAGCGGCAACGTTGATGACTATGCAGTTTCTTGTTTTTGTTAAATGTTATTTTTCTTTCTTGACACTTTTTATCGGTTGCATTGAAGCTGCTTATGTGATGATGTTGACTGGTTGGTTCATACATTCATTGCTAAACTAAGCATATCGACACCAATAAATCATGCGATAATGTTATTCTGCCATTGAGTGATACTCTTGCCGAATAGCAAACCAAAATACTTATAAAAAAATGGAATATATATATATATATATATATATATATATATATATATATATATATGAAAAAATGAACTAACGCTGCTGCATCAAATGGCAGCAGTTTTATCATCTTCATTTTTAGTTTAGCTTCCTTTTTTCTCTCAATGCCATATTTAAGCACGATAGTGGAAGGATGTGCCATCATCCCATATTTTTATACATATAATTTTTTTTCAGCTGTTTTGCTTTGCTCAGGATATTATATAATATGTGCACATGCAGACGTTTTCATCATGAGATTATATATAAATATATTTTATATAAAAGGAAATAAATAAACTAAGAAGAAAAACATTTAAGAAAGCATATTGATAGATGATATTTCAAAATGATGTTTATACGTTTAGGATTAAAAAATAAATGATGTTGAAACTTAAAATCCCAAATTGCACACATTTTCAAAGATTAAGAAACGCAAATCTTGTTACAAAATCGTAATAAATGAAATAAAAAGAAGAAAAATAATCCTTAAACAGTAGAAATGCGCTGCTGAAGTGTTAAAGAACAAACTGCGAAAATGTCACGTTGTACCGTAGGCAGGCTTTTAATTATCCTGTTAAGGGCGTGCCAAGATGTTGTGTTCTCCGTTTGCACAATATTCTAGCAGGCAGAGATATTTTTATACAAAAAATAAATTGCACAGGGATTTAAATATTGAAAAAGGTAAGTGGTTGTACTTGCGACTTAATCAGTTCTTACACAAAATTAATTTACAATAATTAATTGCCTTTCCAATGGATGTACAGTTGTGGAATAAAGGCGATACTCTTGTCACTTTAATTATAAATTCTGGGTTTTTATATTGACAATTCTTTAATCTATTGCATATCGTTATGTATATTCAAAGAAGCCCCGAGTCTCATTGAACAAATTTTACACGTGAAGTAAAAAAAAAAACTTTAAATTTTATAGCGCATGTAACATTTTTAAGCTTATGTCGATTTCTTTTCTAGAAAATAATGCAACATTTTGGACATCTTTTAACAGAAAAGGGCAACATATTGTCCTTTCAAAACAAGGAATTTATTTGAAATGAATCCAACATTCCTCACGAAAAATAATTACTGTTTTAAAACTTTTCCAAACTGTCACTTTTTAGGAAATAAGTGAAAAAATGTTACATCTTTTCTAGAAAAGAAAACGCCATTATTTTCCAAAAAGTGCAAGTTTGACAGAGTTATTTTTCGTGAATGATGGTGAATTAATTTCTACTAAATTTCTTATTTTCACATAAAAAAATGTTGCCATTGTCAGTTAAAAAGTGTGAAAAATGTTGCACTTTTTTTCAGAAAAAAATGCTGTGGAAAAGAATGTTTTTTCAACTTCCCGCTAGGAAATTTTTAATACTCGGCAGGTTATTGGTTTTGCCTCGTTTTGAAAATATCAAATTCTCATCAGATCTTCACATTTTAAGGTCCTAGGAAGCTTCCCAGACTCATTTTGAGAGCCTCCCACTATATCTGTGTGTGTGTAGGTATGTAACCCCTTTACAAAATTGGTAACATTCTGAGGGGCATTATTTTCCAAAGTGATTTTATTGCAATAAATTCCGTAAATCAATCAGCTCTTAACATTTAATAACCATGACAATCACCGCAAATCGTTTGTGCAAACGAACGCATTAAGTTGTTTAATCTGGACAAGGATTTGAAGTTCACATATTCCGCCTATTATTATTAGTTTCTTGTATTCATGATGAGTGCAAAACTCTAAATAGTTTTTCTATTTAATTACTTTTTCCAAACATTTTGTATCCCAAGGAATTTGGCTACCAATTATTTAGTCACGTTAATAAGGAGTCGAAAGAGTAAAAATATCCTTGTCATTAAACATTTTACTTAAGAAACCTTTTAACAACTTCATACGCTTTTACATAAATTAATACGGCCGAAAGTGTGTGTTTTCTCACACACTTGGCTGAAGTTTGTTATTTTCATTAACTCTATTTCTGTGCTGTTTGTTTAACAAATTAAATTGTTTAGAAAATGCTAAGAGTATGTAACAACGTGTGTCTGGCTGTCTGTCTGTCTGTCTATCTTTAAAACCTCTTTGTAGTTTTAATTATAGCAGGCATATACACATACGGGCACATATTCATTAGTTCGTACTTTCATTAGGTTTTTTTAATTTTCTCATCATGGATTAACACTTGAGTTCATGTTACGAAAGTTTTAACGAATATACACTGGGCGAAATATTGGCTCATTGATTAACATATTTCTGGGAATAAATACGCCACAGCAGGCTCTAGTAAATAATTGTTACTGATTGAAAAGCTTTTACCCACAAGTAGCCATTCAATAATATTTAATTATGAATTAATTTTATGCTTGACACAAATTTTCTTTAAGTGTACTACACTCAAGAATACGTTTACTGTTTTTAAAATTAAACTCAAAACCTTGCAGCCGAAATTTATTTTATTATTTGCATGTATTAAGACGTAAAACTATTATTTTTATGTGGACACACACACATACACACACACACACATGTAAATACTACTAAAACTACAAACAGCTCAAATAATTTTCCTACAAAGCCCTCAAGTGTTGCACATCAGTACATTGATTCTACTAGATAAATAAATACCTTTTTTTTTGTAAATAGTTTCGGACCTAAAGAAAATTACTAAATTGTGTTTACCAGGGATGGGTTATATTAATCAAGTGATGGACGTGTATCTTATATCTTTTCATTTACAAAATTTCTAACCAAAAGGAATCATAAACTCGAAATCGTGCAGTTTAAATTTTAGGTTGTTTTATAGTTTTATTTTTTTTCTGTTTGTTTATTTTGCTTCTTCTTGTTGCATTATTGCAATAACACAAGAAGTCAGCTGTTTTTGACAAAATGCAGATGTTTACACTTAAAGAAAATTCCTATAATTTTTCTATGATGTTGTTGGTATTGCAATTTGCTAATAATTGGGTCATGAGAAGAACATTCAATAGATGTAATAACAAGGGCTGTTTGACATGTGCGTGACTTTTTGAATTTACACCGCAGTTCAATTTGAGAGCAACGTTACCGCCGTCAACCATCATCTTTTAATAAGCCGCTGTCAAATATTGAAATAGTGGACATAGAACTGCGATGCTTTGGATCCAAAGTTCCACTTCGCACTCAGTCGTGGTTAAGGCATACAATTTTTCTTAACTGCATCAGTGCACTGCGGCCTGTATCGATTACGAACACATAGTACTGGTTGCTAAGCATTATCAACGGAGCTTAAGTCCGCCATATATTAGAGAGCAGGATGCAGCACCTTTCTTCGTCGGTACCTGTAGCAAGAATTCACCGCCGAAGTAAAAATAGCTACAATGAAATTGTAAGTCTTCTAATCTGTCTCCAATTGTCCCCTTAACGCTGTGCCCTCCTTTATGTTTTCAGGGGTTGTCCCTGTGTGTCAGTCAAAGAAAAAAGTTTAATTTCAATGTTGAGGAAGTGGTTTTCTAGGCTCCGCTCTGGGGGTATCAGTACAAATGAAGCCATTCGTTCCGGTCGATCAAAATAGAACTTCACTTAAGGAGTCGTCCATAAAAATATTGGAATAGTATTGGATGATTGAAAAATGCTAATACGAGAAGTGGCTGAGGCCGTGAGTATCTCGACAGAGTGTGAATTATATATTTTACATGAGTATTTTAATATTAAAGAGATATCCGCGAGAGCAATCACTACAACCATCTCGGTTGTAGTGATTGCAGACACTCGACCATTAAAAGGACCATGTGACGACCTTAAGTGTATATTTGGCGAGTTCTAACTGAAATCCGGAAAAGGTTAAACGAGGTTATAAAACATGGACACATCACTGTTCCTCATAGAGCAAAGAACAGTCAAAACAGGAGCAAATAATGTCAAAGTTGATCTATCAGCCAGCAACGTCATGCCCATAGTGGGGCTGTTTTCTTACATAACCTAGAAAAATGTAACTTTTAGAAGCCCCTAGTATTCAGACAGATTTCTAATATTGATTTAGGCAAAAACGGGCATATTTGGCGGAAACAAACATTTTTCTTTCATCAAGACAATGCATGATTAACGTGCGCAATTAGTCAAGAAAATGTTCATAAATTGGGCTATAAACTGCTACCCTATCTTGCATATTCTGCCCCCTTCCTCGCGATAGTTTGTTTTTTTTTTTCAAACCCAAAGAAATCACTGGGTGCTAATAGAGATTTGGGTCAAATGCAGGTGTCTCAAACGAAACAAAACAATTCCCAAAAACTTGTACTAATTCAAATAGCGAGTGCCCGCGCTAAAACAATTTATGTTGTCAACACTCTAAATAAATTGTTTTTATATTAAAACAATTATTAGTTGTTGTTGTTCTTCATATCTCTAACAATTAGAGTTGAAAAAAGCCAACCAATTGCAGAATAAAATCAAAACGCAAGAAAAATAAAACACCAGGGTGGTCAGTGAGTTCTTGTTATGACTTTGATGTTTGTTTTTAAGCTTCTCATTTATTAAAGTGGAAGTTTAAAGTAAATATGTTTGGTTATTTAAAAAAATGGGTAAAGGTTCCCTACGGCATTAGCCTCAGTGAAATGCGCATAGGAACAAGCTAAAACCCCTCAATCTATATAACTTTTAGGGGAAAAAGAATCAGCAAGAACAAAAATTTTAAGATTATTGAAACGGAAATTCGCAAAAATATGTACTAAATGAAAAATAAAACTTTATTTTGAGGGCCTTGAGAAATCCTATTATTTGGAAGGAAATCATCGCAGCGCTATCAAATACCCCTCGTAACTGTGAGAAACGCCTACTGTTACTACTATAATTATTAAATTATTTCAAATAAAATAATTAAAAGTTTAACTGCAACTCAGCATATATATATATATATATATATATATATATATATATATTTATATATATATATATATATATATATATATATATATACATATATATATTTATATGACTTCAATATTAGGGATGGTCAAGGATCCTTCTTAATAATTGAAATTAAAATATGGAGCGCATGTCCTTGTACTCTAGCACATGCTGAGTAGCAGCGTTAAAGCATCAGCTGTACAAACGTTAACGACTGGAGGTAGTACTGCTTAGGCCGGGTTTTGGAAATGTGGCCTAAGTTTTAAGTTAACATGTGATAATATTCCCGCAAGAGAAGATTTTTTTAGTACTATTGGAGACCTACATTTAAAACAAAACTAAACTGCTCCGTCAATATTATGTATAGAAGTCTGTTTCCCGATTAACTAAACCTCGTTTAACTAGGACCTCAAAAACCGACCCTAATATTAACATGTTTTGTCTCATGTCAAGATTTGAATCCGAATACATCATGCAGAAGTTTACAATACAAAAATCGATACAGACACTAGCGATAAGCGTGCCTGGCAGTGAGTGACATGCTAATCACAATACCGTCTCTAGTCAATATGTGTTGCTTTAAATAAACGTATAAAATTTCAAATTAGTTTTATATGTTTGCTTTGTTTTTTCTCCTAATTTCATTTAGCAGTTTAAGTCCTTTCAAAGTTCTTTATCCTTTTATGAATATTATCATCACTAATGCTTGTACGTTTGCTTTGTAATTTGTACCTCAAAATAGTAAATTCATTTTAACCCTTTCGCAAATGGAAGGGTCGTTGAGTGGGGATGGCTGTATGAATGTTGTAAGAAGCTTTTTTTTAACTAACTTTTTAGTCTTATAGTTGATGTTGTTATTATTGTTATACATAAATTTTTGGGACATGATTATGTTGAATGAGGGACCCATCAGTCTGTCTGTCTGTGTGTCTGACTTCCTGTCGCTTTCTACATCAATTTAGTGAATGTCAGTTGAAGGAAGGGGGTTTTAAAGTAGATAATTTATTTATTGTGTTGTTTGCCTGTATTATTTACGCATTATTAGATTTTTCAGCAATTAGTTGAAGTAAAAATCTATAAATAATTTGAATTTTCTATTGCTCTCATGAATATTTAGTAGGGACAAAATCGATTATGGTTGAGTATAAAAAAAAGAGATAAAATGTGAAATTTCGTATATGAATTGTTTTATTCTTATCAAATGAGTTTCATAAGTTTACACAACATGATGATGATTTTAATCCTATTAAAATTTGTATATGATTTGCCATTAAGGAAACTGTTATGGCTTGATATATGAAACTATTTATAAACATGCGTATGGCTGTACATGCATGAATAGGAATAATTACTGTGGCATAAATAGAGGTAATTAGATTTATATTATAAATGGAAACTCGTGTATCATTAGTTGAATTGTTGAAGGTCATAAGAACCAAAAAACTTAATATCTTCTATTTGGTGGTACACTTTTAAGTATCTTGACGTCCACCGAAGTATATGGGACTCTTTGGTCTGATAAGAATTTGGATGTATATATGAACAATATATTGAAATATATATTTTGAGCATTTATATTTTAAAAAAATTTTAAGGTCTTACAACAGTTTAATACCCAGTTCAGACACACCCCTTAATTGCCCAATTAGGGCATTTTTTATATTAAAACCTTAATTGACCACAATTTACCATACAATAAGCCAATTAATAAATTGAGTAATTAATAGTTAATTATATCATTAATTTCATAAAACTAGAATTGCAGCCCTGGTCATAAGTATGTTTATTAAGAACTGTTTTCAGTGAGCAGTAAAATTTCCTATAAGGGCGAGCCAAATCTTAAAATATACACATACATACAAACAACACAAATTGAGTTTTCAAACAGACTAGATTGAACTCCAACAAATAAATAAATAAATAAACCAAAAATGAAATAGCGAAATCGGGCGATAGCTACACGCTTTTCTAATACAATTGCATGGCGTCACTTTGTATAAAATCTGTTTAAGTTATACAAAAAACTTGCGCGTTCATACGAAAATGAGTCTTGAAGAAGTGGTCGTCATTACAATCGCAAGTGACTTCCCAAAATACAGATTGGCGATTCTATGAATGGAAAAAAGTTACGGATGTAAACAAATTTATTCCAGTTGCATTTTGCTGGAATAATGAAAGGAGCAATAGCTGCTGCTTTCCCAAACTTTGTAAAATTGTCCAGTTTTCCTTTTTCTATAATTTTCAATCAAAAATTGATCGCAATGACTTCAAGAGCTCCATATTTCTATTATATGCAAGTAAAATTTATTTTAAGCCGAAATATGCATCCATTTTTAAAATTTACAAACACGAATATTTACGATACATATAAAAACCATGCTTTTTCAGCTGTCAAATGCTAATTGAGTCAGCTAAATTGAGTATGTGTGAACACTATATTTAATTGCTCAATTAAAATTAAATTGACTCAATTAAAAATACATGTTTGAACACAGCATAAGAAAATAGTTGTTGCGCTGCCTACAAATTTGCTCAAAATAATAGCACGTTTGCGGGAACGTTGTTGTTCTGTTAGTCCCGATCTACACTATGAAATTTTTCTTGCAGCAATTCTTATTTTGCATGAGAGTGGTGATACAGATATATATATATATATATATATATATATATATATATATATATATACCTTTTCTATTCCTTCTTCGCTCTTTCTATAAATTCAAAACTCGCTGCAACCAAAATAGCAAGTGTGAACCGGGAATCATAAAATAACTCTGCAAATCCCAATCGACAGATTCTCAATCTTTAAATGAGACGGCCGACGTTAGCAATATTTCATTTATAAACATAAAACGGATGCAATAATATTTCTAAATTAATTAAAAAAATAAAAAAAACAAACTGTGGTTGAAGTCTACTGATGATTTGGTAAGAAGCGCCAATGAAATGCATATAGACATTGCTTAACCACCCAACAAATAAATTTCATATTATAATTAATTTTTATTATTTCAAGTTTTTATAACATAAAAATAATTAACAGAGAATTAAATCGTAAATTCCAAACTTTATATGTTTTCTCTTCTAACTTAATAACTGGCAGCCACTGAAAGTTTTTCAGATCTTATCAAGGCAGCAGCTGTTTTAGTTTATACATACAAATTCAAGCAGACCCCTTGCTCACTGGGAAAGTTTACTTTGCAAAATTTTAATTTATCTTTTAGAAAGTCGGAAATTTTCTTGCTGAATCAAAACTTTGCTAAACAAATTTGTCGAGTGTAAAAGGGGTCTTAGAAGTTTAAGTCATGAGGGTTTGTTTACACTAGTCGTATATTTCGGTGTTATTGTTTTATGACTTATGACTACGCTGTGAATCTGGCAATTGATTTTAAGTTTTTATCACAAAAGCAGTAAAAAGAATGTTAAATTTACCTGCAAAGGAACGACAACATCTTTCTATTTCTCTTTTATTGCAAGCGCCCATGTGAACTCAATCACATATAAAAGCTCAAAAGCTTGGGTCTCTTGTGTATAATAATATATTTGGGTGCCTCACACTATAGTCATAAAATCATAAGTCATAAATAATAGCACGAAATATATGACTAGTGTGAATAACCCGTCATAACTTAGTATGCTGTTTCAAGCATCAATCAACTAATAAGATAACAACACATTTGATATGAGCTGAATACATTTCATTTGTGCGACGGTCTACATAAAACGTGCAGTGGCTGCCAGCTACGAAAGTTAAACGAGAAGAGTTTTTCACTTGTATAGATATAGTTTTTGCGATTTAGCTCTCTTTTAATTTTTTTTATGTTGTAAAAATGTGATTTAATGTACAAACTTATAGGTATGAATAATTTTAGCCCTTTCTTAGTCGAAAATCATATATGTATAAGGAAAGGTGGCAAAAATATACTATCGTCGTCTCGCCTTAAGGTATTCAGCTGTTCGACTCAGATTTCTACAGCTGTTTTATTACAAAACAAAAACATACCTGAAAGAGTGCTATTATTTAAGGACGTTTTTGGGTGCAGCACAATAAGAATTGTCATGTTTTGCGATCAGATGGTTGCTTAATTCTCAAAGAAATTCACTTCGAATAGAGTTTCACTTTTATAGTAGTGGAGATATGGCAACACTTAAAACTTAACTAAATAGAGGGGTACCCATTTACACACTCTCAGGGCTTCCAAAATTTGCTGAAAATCACACCAAAATTTGAGACCATATTTTGTGTTCAGTACTTCAGTCAAGAGGAAAGTTATAGATAACATCGTATGCGGGTATCCATTTTCTATATTCTATTCTTTCAAGATTTCATTAAAAGTGGACTAGCCCATAACCACTTGTGTAAGAAAATAATTACGTTAAATTGGGGCTACACGATTTTGGTGGAGATTGCGGCTCTTTGAAGAAGTAATACAATAAACTAAAACCAAATATGTTTAACCATAAACATAGAAAGAAAGACAGGCATGTTTGTGAGAGATGCACCACCATTTATGGTTTAGATTCTAAACTTTAGATATTGTTGTTATATCCCGTCTATTTTGAGCTTAACTTACCATATTATTAACAGCGATGTTGCTTAACGCAAAACTTCTCAGCATACTTTGAGGCTTCGAGATAATATGATATCTTCAGTCTTCAATGCAATTGTTTTTCTTCGATTATCTTTGTTGTTCAGTTTCGTGTTAAATTTCAAGAAGTGAAGATGTCAGTTGTTGTGTCTATAAAAATTTTGCCAAAATATTGCTAAATAATTAATTAAATAGTTGTATATAACAATAAATAAACAATAACTGTTGGTAATTATATGAAGATGTAGAAATATAAGGACAATATAAAGTGACATGTGCATAAAAGCCGAGGAATTTGGTGATATTTATAAATACATGAAAGAGTGTGGATGTATGTATGTAAGTACATAAGAATGAACCTGTGCATATAATGCGGGCAAATTGTTGCATCATTTAATATAAAAGAAAATGCCGAATATTTCATAATTAAATGATATTAACTTTCTAATATTTCATTGATAAAAATCCATCTCGTTGTAACTGACGTGCGCCAGCGTCGCTGCTGCTTCCCTAACAATAACAGCGGGATTAAGTTTGTTGTTGTTGTGTGTACGGTGCTTTTAGTAGGTTTTCGCATACATGACAGCAGTGTTTAAGGCAGAAAACAACAATAAAAATTCATAAGAAATTTGTTTAATTTTATTTGAGTATTCAGTTTCGTACCATTTTTAGGGATTTAAAACGGACATATCAAACGGATAAATAAATCTTTCTTTGCACATAATATATCAATAAAATAACAAGCATTTTGCACAACCCAATTTTGCTTTTAGAAACCTCAGTTTTTCTTAAGACAACTCCCAGTTCATCGATGAAGGGTTACATATTTTCTTGTATCGAACAGTTAATTCAATTCTACTTTAAATTTTCGGTCGTTTCTGTTAACTTGAGTTAATATGAATAGATAAAAAAATTTATTGATTTGGTAAATTCCAAATATTAAATTATAGAAGCTTAAATTATAAACTCCTATTTTCTGATTTGTAGCAGGTTAATGATGTAAATTTTAATGCAGAAATTTATCTAATGAATCGAAATTTTTTAATTAAGCCAGAAAAATCTAACTAAGAACCGGCTATTATTTACTATGCGGCTTAAGTGTATTTTTAATAATAATATAATGTTTTTTTGGAATTGTGATAAAATAAATATATCTCCAAAAAACCCAGCAAAGTTATTTATAGTTTTTTGTATATAGAAATAGTTGAATACCGAAAAACAAAATCATAAAGAAATGATAGCAAAACAGAATTGACAGCGTAAATTAATTCGGATGGACTCGAGGAATTTCATAAAAAATAATTGTACCAACTTTTGCAACGCTGATAAGAACAATAGAAAATAACAAATTTTGAGAGAGCTTTTGAATCTCGAATTGTTTGTTCAGCAAAAAAAAAAAATTATTGATAATGTTGTTACATATTGAAACATAAACTTACTAAAATTTAAAAACTTAATATTAATAAAAGTTCTTTATGTCATGATTCATTTAAATTTGCACGTGTCGTCTTCATACATTAAAGCGAATTTGTAACGCAAAAGTTATATGTGAAATCGGCTTGTCTAAAGTTGCGGATTTATTCTTTTTAAGCATTTAAGTTATGCCCAAATTATATTGCTTTTCCAATTAGAAACATTGTCTTGATTTTATATATTTAGAGTATTCCTTTGCTGTTTACTGCTGTAAGACAATTATTATTTTGCATACTGTAATAAGGACTTCCCCACAGAAGCGACTTGCCTTAGTTTTCTGTTATATATTCACATGGTTTTAATTAATAAGGGTTTCAATGTTTATGCCAACCAAACAAAATAGTTAGTATTGTTAAAATTAACTGAAAGCATTTTTGTAGAAATTTTGTGAAGGTTTTTATGAAATACCATATTGTTTTCGTTGCACTAAATTTAGTGCTGCCAAGTTGAAGATTGAAAACATCTGATTATGTTATGAGATATTCCCGTAGTGCAGTTAGCTAAGCGATATTGAAATACAGATACATAAAATACTACATTTCCATTTGAAACTGAGTACTAAAACTTCTTTGTTTTTGCACAGTTTCTCAATTAAGATCAAAGATAGATCTTGTCGTTTGTTTCCGAATTATAATGATATAATCGATGATGTTAATTACATTCATGCACTAACGACAGCAAATTTGATCTTGAATTCTATAAAAAATACAGCAACAAGTCTACTTTTTCCTATCGCAGATTGACTGTTATGGCGTCTTTTTTGAAAACTCTTGATGATCGTTGTTAGAATCCACTTGTTATAGAAATAAGTATTGGAAATTGTATAGTTTTCAAGTCTTATTTTTGGCTACCATTAAAATTTTTGATAACTTTTATGAACTTTCGATAAATAAAAAGTTTTTTTTTTTATATGAAATATTTCGAGCTGCGTATGTTTCGGAATCTGTATTCAGTTTAATTAAAAAAGAAATTTGTTACCATCGAATATATGTATATATATATATATATATATATATATATATTTATATTATATATATATATATATATATATATATATATATGTATATTTATATTTATATTATATATATATATATATATATATATATATATATGTATATATATATATATATATATATATATATATATATTTATTTATTTATTTATTTATTTATTTATGCTCTACAAGAAATATATAACGGCGGCATATATATATATTATATATATTACATACAGTAAATGAAATGACACATATAGTTTGAAATCCATTAAGAAAATCCAATGGAAGGTTTGAAAATAAATCTTAATTTTATGAAAAAAGCAATTATATTAATCGATCAGTGGGCATATATTCATGCTAATATATTTGTGTTTGGAAAGTAAATAAATGAAAGTGCATCCATAATCAAGTGTATGAATGCAGAGGTTAAAAAGTTAAAATAATATATAAAAAAATTAAATAAATATATGCAGGTATGGGCATACACTGGCTGAAAAAGCTATCCGTATACTTCAATTAATATTTTATTAGTATAATCTATAATTTATATTTATAATTTATACATAATTTCCCAATGTCAAGTCATCAGTTTTGCTAGTTCTTCAAAGTAATTTCGAAAGATTGTTAGTTTCGTTTTATTTTTTACAGCATAAAAAACGCCGTATGGTAACTTCATGCACTAGAAAAAGCATTCATACACTTGCAAATAGGGGAGTCTAACGCATTATAAAATGTCGTTCATCTGTGTTACATACATATAATTTTCTTAGTAGAAAGCAAACTTTATTGTTTAGAGTCCATTTGGCTGATTTATTAACCTTTTGCAAACTTTAATTTGATATGAGTTCAAAAACCACAGAAATCGGTACAGACGAGCGAGAAATTATACTAAACCTGAAGCATAAAGGTAAATCTTATGGGGAAATAGCTCGCACTTTAGGCAGAAGCCGCTCATTTGTACACTATGTCGTCTCAAGTTTCAAATCCACCAATTATACAACGTATCTTGTCAAAGCCGCGCTCTGGACGACCTTCTAAACTCACTGAACGTGAGCAGCGAGCAATTTTGGACTCAGTCAAGCAGAATCCCAGAATAAATGCTATCCAAAAGGAACTCATGAAAATACAGCCACAAAAAATTTTTTAAAATAACTGACTATATCGTATTACCAATATTCAATTTAGTTTAAATTTTTTACACAAATATTTCAAGTGTACGACTACATTTTCTTGTTAATTATTCGCTTCTTTCAGATTTTTATTTTAAATTTTATTTTTATAAAACAATAAACTTCGGAGTAAAATAAAAATTAGCTAATAAATGACTTAATACTTAATTAAAAATAAATATTTGCTTAAAAAAGTATATTTACTATTTTTAACTTATTTGGTTATAAAGTTTTTATTTCAAAGTGTACGGATACTTTTTCTGGCAAGTGTACATACATATTTGATTTTTGTGCATTTGAAGAAAGTGTTTAAAAAATAATGTGAAAATATATATAAATAAAATCATATAAATGTGGGTGTGCATAATAATAAATCATTATAATAATAATAATAATAATAATAATAAAATATATTAAAAATAATAAATAATTAGAATAATAATAATAAATAAAAACATAATTATAACAATAACTTTAATGATCTCAAGGATAAAATGCACGAGGAAAACAATAATGATTCACACAATAGCAGGCGACTGTTCAACTGGAATATGCAGATTTTTAACAGGTAATTTTACACGTATACCATTATCGATCACTATTTATAATACTTGAAAACAACTCTGCGTAATCGACCACTATTTATAATACTTGAAAACAACTCTACGTAATTATATATGAGACAAAAATAATATGTTATAAGTCGTTTTTGTTTAAAATGTAATTATACGAAAGAAAGAATTCTATCCTTAATTTTTAATACACAAAAAAAAGAATACCTCTTTTTCACGAGGGAGTTGTCAGTGTATTCTATCAAATATGACCGGTTTATCTTGATAGACTTCAAAAATAGTTTTCCTTTTTTTTTAATTTTGAATTTTAGTACGCAGTTATTTTTGATTTCATTTATTTTTTATCAAAATTTTGATATATCGAGGGTTTAAGTGCTAAATAAGTTCTTCAAGGGCATTTTAGTATATACGGTCACTAAATTTTCAAGTATGACTGCGAATAAAGTTAAGAACAGAACTTATGTTGAGAAGAAATAAATTTCCTCAGTGTATGCTGAGGATACTTATAAAAATTTTAATTCTTGTATTAGCTTTTAATTCAGAATTATTGTAACTTATTTATATGCAAACATTTAAGTGATAGTATTAATTTTTTACGGTTGCAAATTTTGTATTATTTAAAGCCACAATATTTTAATTTTAGTACGTGTTTAATTTTATTCTGTGTTTTTACTAGAACTTTAGTAAATAAAATTTTATTAATTTCCCATGTTTTTAACATAAATTAACAGTCACAAACCAGGTGGTAGTCGGGCAACATCAAGTCTCGTTGGCAGATCATTGATCCCACACTAGTTAACTTCTACAACTCAGAAAACTCTGTAAATCCCCTTTCACACACATCAAGTTTGACTCGTCAAGTCTTGAGTTTATATTAGAAAGGGGGAGAAGAGAATGGAAAGATGTACAAACCTGACTATGCCATCAAGTAGAAGTAAACTTCACACTTGAAGTTGGCTGCAGAATATCAAAAAGCATATAAAATTGAAAGCAGAGACAATAAAACAAAATGTTCGTGTATGAACGTAAATGCAGGTTTAAAAGAAAATTGAAGATCCAGAAAACCTGATATGTGTGAAAGGGGAACAAGGTTGCGGTTCTTCTGAGCAATTTTCCATGGTTAACTATGTTGCCACTTCTTTTTTGAAGGCATAAATAGTGTACAGTCAGTCATAGTAAGTCCCCCTTCACAGAAAACTTTTATTTCTTCAGTTTTGTTTATTTTTAATATTTGTTTGAATTGCTCGTAGTTAATTAAAGGGGCAAATAAATTGCACAAGCGCTTTGGCCAGCATAATTTTTTCATTTGCATAAAAACTATACGTAGAAGCATTGCGCTTAAGACAAATTTATTATGGAGCCCAAATTATATTGCAATCGCATTTATTGATTCCAACTTTGGCACTAATTTGGTTGTTAAGTTCATTAGAACCTGAGCCCGAATAATAATTATTAGCTCAATATAATGAAATATCGGGGTTTTCAATAAGAACACTACAAAATTTTTTTTTTTTTAATAAAACGAAAACGGTTTTCTATATTAATTAAATTATTTATTTTTGTGAAAGTACGTTTGATGCCATTATGTATGGAACTCGATTTCTTTTGCATGGTCACCACGGGCACGCTTGCAGAAGTCCAGACGATGAACCCAATTTTCGACGGTTTTCAAGCATAAATCGGCCGTTACTGCTGCAATTTTTATAATGTTGGCATAGATCATAGACCTGACGTAGCCCCACAGAAATAGTCTAACGACGTCAAACCACTCGACCGGGGCGGCCAATCGACTGGAGCATTTCGTGAGATAACATGTTCTCCAAACTTGGTTTCCAATAAATTGATTGCGACATTGGCTGTGTGGCTTGTGGCGCCGTCCTGTTGGAGCTACATGTCCTCCAAGTCCATATCATCCAATTAGGGTGAAAAATATTCGGTTGTCATTGAACGGTAGCGGTTTCCATTCACAGTAACGTGCCGGTCTTTAGCATCACGGAAGAAGTACGGCCCAATGACGCCGCCGGCCCATAAACCACACCAAACTGTAATTTTTTCGGAATGCAATGATGACTCATGGAGTACGTATGGATTGCTATCTGACCAATGACGCATGTTTTGTTTATTCAGCCAGATGAGGCCCATCATCGCTGAAGATGATTTTTCGATGAAAATCCGAATCATTTTCAAGTTGTTGCTCAGCCCAATTCACGAACATACGACGCTTCTGGTGGTCAAGCGGCTTCAGTTCTTGCGTCAATTTGATCTGGTAAGGATGTAGGCCAAGATCTTTTCGCGAAATTCGCCACAATGACGTCACAGAGATGCACAACGCTTGAGAACGAAGTCTGAGAGACACATTTTCTTCAACTGAAGCCTCAGCGGCAGCAATATTCTCGACACTACGGGCACTTCTTTGTCTCACTGGCACGGGAACATTTTGAACTGTGCCTGTGGATTCAAATTTTTCCACTAGACGCTCAATTGTTGATCTGCTAGGACGATTATGACGACCATAAATTGGACGTAGCGCTCTTAACGTTAAGGCCACTGACTCCGAATTTCGGCAGTAAATTTTAATAACTTCGACTCGTTGGCTCGTATATCTTTCCATAACAAAATGGCAAACCTCAATAAAGAGAAATGTGAAAAGAGCGGCAAGAAATATGGCGTCGTTTGCTGTCCTTATCGCTCTACTTCTGTAGCGTCTTTGTTAAAAAACCCTGTATATTCAGAATAATTTTTAAAATATGTCCCAAAACATGGCTTGATAACCTTTAAAATAGGCTTAATAAAATTTGTTTTGAAATCATGATATTTTTATTTCTTCTGGTTAGGAAAATTCTCTATAATATTTTTAATGTCATTCGCGTTATTCATATGGCCCTCTGAAGTTTCAGATAACTTCAATATGTCCTATTTTTTATTAAATTCCCTTGCTGTTATTGCATCAGAGAAAGCATGTGGTATGAAATCTAACCACGGAATGAGGGATGCCATATTCTCCTGGATGATTATGTGCGCCATAAGATAGTTTTTCAAAGCAAATCTGGCAAAGTTGGCGGTCCTGTTGAATTGTCAACCAATTGTGAATGTGTTGCCGCATTATATCGATCATAAATGGCAAAAAGTGAGTGAGGAAACAGGAAGATACACCCTTTTCTCTCTTAACCTGTAGTATTTGTAATAAAAAGTGATGAAGTCACAACATTTTATTATCACTTTTTTTTTCTACAATTTCTGAAATACTTTCTACATGTTGTTTCATTGTTAAGTTTGCAATGATTTATTCCATAAAAGGTTTGGTTGACATATAAAATATTTAGTTTTTTTTTTGCTATTCGGAGTATTTAAATCTTTCCTTTTCTTTATTGATGTCAGATGATAACAAAAAACAAAAGAGATTGAAATCCAAATTGCTTTATAGTTTGATATTCTTTTGTAATATTTAACAAAAGCAGTAAAAACCATATACTCCTGCTACATATTTCCTTTTTAAATACGTACATACATGCATACATATTTATATAAGTGAGTATGTGTGCACATATGCAAATGGATATAACCAATAAACTTGGCTACGAACTCCAACACAAACGATATCAATAGACCAAAGACCAAATGTTATTGCTTCATCAGTATAAAAGAGTATGCCAAATGTATTGTCGTCATTATTATCATCTTCTGTGCATTCTCATAATCTTGATTGTAGCAGCAGAGAAATGACAAGCATTCAATGAATAGATATAGAGAAACTAACAAAATATTGTATAAAGATATTTTCCAATATCCGGTTTAAGCAAAAAGTTTATATATCCGTTAGTGGAAAAGGCATTAAGTTCGATTTAATAAATTCTGGCATGACAAACGAAATTATCTAAAAATGTTAAATCGGCAAGTACAATTTTTTATGCTCGTCAATATAATATTTTGAATGGCAAAAGTTCTTGCGACTTGTGTCTTATCACAGACAGATCAGAGGACAACCTACTGGTTATCAAGTTATTCTATATTTGCAACGCTGGGTGACATTTGCCAATCACTGGATGAAATAAATATTGTGTCAACATCTGCAGTTGCCTCCTTTTCTAATGAAGGCAACAATAAATGAAATTGCATTCATATTGAAAGAATGTGCAAAATAAAGTTAAATATTCCACAAAAGGGCTGAAATTAATAAAAATTTTTATTTACAAAGATGGAGAGATTTGAAACCTTCAGAGAATTAAAGATTTTACTTATTTGATTAAATTAAGAATTCTGTTAAATTATTCGACATAACTTTTAATTAAATTTTTGTTTTACCATTGAAGTTTGTTAAATATATTGAATTTAATAGAATACAATTATTGGAATTGGATAAATTATAACTCCAAACTAAAACTTCGCTTATGTTACCTAATTATTGTCGATCCGATATGATGGCTATACTTCAGCCGACTACTGAAATGCATTTTGAATTTCATTTCTAGATGAATTTGATAAGATCTGAAACGTAGGATCCGAAAGTAGTACCCAGATCCGTACTTCTTTTCTAATGCTCTTTACAACGGGTTGTCACTGAGAGAAGTTCCCTCTTTTATCTTTTCAGTGGATTCCAAGCCATTTTCTGATGCTAATTGAATCTGAATTTGCATGTCGTTTTTAATAATTTTTTTAATTGATTTGGAAAAGCCGTTTACTGCGGATTTTCTGAAGAATCAGAGACGCAATAGACATTTCAGTTTAATTTGCAAACGTAACCAAATAATTATTAATAATTTATATATATATATATATATATATATATATATATATATATATATTTATTTAATATATTTCTTTCATTAATATTTTCAATTTATTTATATTTTTTTAAATAAAAATATTTGTTCTTTTATAAACAAAAATAAAACAGAAATGTAATACTTCCGAACACTACAAATAACTTCCATATTTTCGTAAAAGCGGTGTCAGTGCAACGTCTACTTTGTAGCAGTTTTGCCTTTCAAAAACGCAGGCGTATACACCATATCTCGGGGATCCACCGTTGGCTGCTCTAATGGGAATCAGGAGAAGTTCTAGGTGATTCCCTGAAACAGGGAATCGCCTTTAAGGCTTCCGTATGTTTTCCCGTTATTTTTCGGGAAGCCCATTTCTTTATCCTTATGGAATATAAATTCTTTTGCCAAATGAACTCATCGTCTTCTTTTTAACTCTGAGGAAACCGTAAATTAGTTACTATAAAAAATCGAGAACAGTAATTTTGCTTTCATGTCTAAAAAATAATGCAACATTTCTTGTACTTTTTAATAGAAAATGGCAAATTCATGCCATCTGAAAATAAATAATTTATTAGAAATTAATACAACATCCCTTTCAGAAAATTATTTCTAAAATAAATTATTTTTTTTCCATAGTGCCATTTCTTGGAAAAGAAATAAAATATGTACGTGCTTCTCAGAAAGGAAAGCACGATAACTGATTAGATATATAATTTCCGAATTTTCAAAACAAATCGCTTTTTCAAATTCTTTCGTCCACAATATCTTACGATCGAATAAATCGATGTTGACCCAGTTCAAGGTGATTGACGTGGTTTTTAAATGTTAAGTGCTGATTTGTTTGCCAAATCGATATTGAAGCCGTTTAAAAGTTATTAAAGGAACGCATTTCGAAAAGTGTTTTTTTTTTTATTATTTTAAGATAAACCGCCGGTTCTAAACAGTTTAAATTCATAGGATTTTTAAGTTCAAAACTTTATTCAGAATGCTACCACTTTGGTTCGAGTTGGTCAAAATAATCAGGTTATAATCAGGTTTTTCATATTTTAGTTATTTTTATTTAGTTTTGATTTAAAAAAAAGCTATGAGTTAATATTTAATATATAAAAAAATATTTCTTCTATTCAGATGTCGAAGGCTTATGAGAGGTTTATACAAAAAAATTACGTTAAGACATGTGTTTCATACACCTTTTATAAAGACTTGATAATACATTATTAAATAAGGTTTTTTATATGTAACATCGTTTTATATAATTTATTTGAGATATTGTTTCAGTTATTTTATTAAACATTTTGATTTTGATTTATCTGACTGCGTTGATTTGCAGCGACCCGTAGCTTTCCTTTGAATATCTTAAAATTAATACACTGAAACCCTGTCGCCCGTTATATGAAAATTGTTTTTGTATGAAATTTCAATTTAGAAAAAATTAATTTCACTTCTTAATTTACCCTCAGGATCGCTTTACCCTCTCAATAATAAATGTCATGAGATATTGTCAAGTTGCTTTTAAAAAACGTAATGCTGCATAATGTGGCGTCTATTCAATCCCAGTGGGAATTATTATATCTACTGAAAAATATCCTCGATAAGAGCGAAACATTTTTCGAATGGTAGTAAAACATAAAAAAGGCACCTGCAACGAAAAACAAATAAATTAACAGAGAAGATGCAAAACTCATGCTAAACGAAGAGACTGTCAAAGCAGAGAGCGTAAAAAAGTGCGTGCGGGTATAAAGTTTTGTTCGTCTTCCGCTTAAGAAGTAAAAAACACTTAAACAAATCCGCTGTTTGTAGATATAAAAATATTAAGTAAACACGAGTGCATACAACAATGAAGCAGTCCCTGGTGCAGCAACAGGTTAGCAGAGATGGGCAGATGGAACAGAATATTTTTCGCTTTAAATATTAAGACAATTTGAATAACAGAAGTTAGAAAAATTAAAAATTTTCATAGATCGGGAAGTTATTGGTTTTACACCGTTTCGCAAATATTTATCTCTCATCAGATCTTGACGTTTTAAGGGATTAGGAAGCTCCCCTGACCAATTCTGAAAGGTCGTAACTAAGTCTGTGTGTGTAACTAAGTCTGCTTGTGACCTGTTTAGAACTTTTGAACGGCTAAACGCCGTTTATTAAAGTCAAAGTTTGAAATAATATATTTAGTTATCCTCTGAAGGTTCCCTGATGATCAGCATTAGCCCCACCGAATGGATCACTTTGAATTTTTTAGTAACATTTTGGGAAAAATTATAGAGTTTAAATGATCATTCCCAAAAATAAGTACTAATTTGAAAAATAAAAAGGTTTCTTAAGAAGGCTTTTGAACTGATATTTTTTGTGAATTTGATCCCTTTCGAAGTGGTAGATTTTAAGATATCCCAAACAATTTAGAACAAGCTGCACTTTTCAAAGTGGTTAGAATAACTTTAGAACAGCTTCACCGATCGATTCGACCAAATAACCAGCTCTTAACGTTGAAAATCCATTTCGATCACCGTGAACCGGGTCAAAAGCGGTTAGTCCGATCGTGGGATATCGCGAGCGAAAAAACTTGAAAAAAGCGATTTTATTTGAGAAACTGTGATATTATATATTTTAACAGTTAGTGATCACGATTGTTTTATAGTCACCAAAAACTACATCAATCACCACTTATCACGAAAGGATCTGTTGAAATAACTGATTTTTAGCGTGAAGAGCTTAAAAGCATAGAATTGCATAAAAAACAGGGACGGTCTTTAGGGTCTATTGTTTTCCATATATCTGTTTTTGCTCTCAGTCATGAATATGGTTCCGAATTTTTCTGACCTGCATTAGCACAAGACTGTGTTAATTGTTGTCCGCTTTTTTTAATGACGAAGGTTGTTAACTACCGACAGCGATAAACACCGTCCTGTATTAAAGAGCAGAAATATTCGATAGGATCCGTACAAAAAAAAAAAAAAACTCATCGCCCTAAACATTAAAAATAACTACGACAATTTAGTATCTTCTATTCTGCCCTCGTGTGTCCTCTTAACACTATCCCCTCCTTTCCAGTTCGGACTCAATTGGGGTCATCCCTGAGTGCCTTGCCGTTAGCAGCGCAAAAACTTAACAATAACAAAGCAGTGGACGAAAGTCCAGATAACGAAAGGAATATAATAAAAAAGTAAAAGTAGTGCCCCAGGGTAATCTTTCTTATAGAGCCACGTCGTTTTCGTTCATTGTGATCTTTAGCGAGAGCAACTATATATTTAGGACTCCTTGAGAGTTATGACCACAGCGCGTGCTTATCTGATTTTTTCTTAGAAATCTTTAATGAGACTGTTACTTAATACATTTATTATTGAAGGCTCAAATTTTATCTGAAAACACAAATTAAATATTCGCTTATAATTTGAAACGCTTAAATGAATAACACCCCCGGTTGCCATGTTAGTATTATTACCAATTTCGTTGTAACCCAGTGCATCTCATCTAAAAACTAAAACCACGTAAGACTAAAAGCTTCAAAAAGGAAAAAAGAAACAGATAAATACATTCATTCTCTTTCACTTTACTTTATGCTTCTTCTTCCCTTTTTCTATTGCTTTTGTAATGCAATCAAGTTAAGTGCTTTCGAATTTTAAAACTTCTATCGTTGTATATCAGGCTGGTTTTCAGTGGTAATGATATCATTACACAGCGCTGGTGTGTTAAATGTGTATGTGTTATATTTTTATTTCATACTACAAGTATATAAAAAAATAATAGAAAATAAAGAAACGTTTAAATATCCATGCATTAGTGGTGTAAATATTTTTGAATTCGAAATTTGACGAATAACATTTCATGCCACACAAACTATGGCGGTAACATGATGCGAACAAATTCGTTACAGGAGTCAAGTTTCCGCATTCGATATTGGCTGAAATTTAAATGGTTTTTGAATTTAAATTTCTTTATGATTTAAACAACTCAAAATTGAATACGTGTGATTGGACGATTTAAATACGATTAATATTTGGTTTTTTGAAATCTAAGGCCGTTAAAAAGAACAGATGAACTGGATTTTAATATATAATAAAATTAATTATAATTTAATTTTTAATTTTTATACCAACATTATAAAGCGAGTTTCACAACTTTGAGTTGGCATCACTGTTTTGGTTGAGCACCCATTTAACAGCTGGCAGTTGCATTTTGTTTAGTTTTCTTTGAAATTTCATTATGAATTGACTTGCAGCAGGGTAACGCGTACAAATTGTTACAAATTTTAATTAAAATAATTGTTCTATTCATGAAACTCGTCCATTCAAAACTCTATATTCCGATCAAGCCCATTTCTGGTTGAATTGTCGCATTCGGAGTGAGGAGAACTCACAAGTTTCATGGTTATATTCACAGAAAAATAATATTTCCTACGCTTAATGAGCTGGGTGGAGGCAATGGCCCCATATGCCTTCAAAAACTATGGTTATCAGAATGTTACTAGTGAACGGTAGAGAAACATGATTCGAAATTTTTTCGTCCCTCAACTACGTTGCACTAATCTTGCTTTGGTTTGAACAGGAGCGGGCGCTACAACTGATTTACTAAGATAAACTTTGGATGATAATCTAAGATAAACTGTGGCCCAATTAATTGGCCATCAATATCTTATGATTTAACTCGATGGAATTATTTTCTTTGGGGTCATGTTAAGTCACTTGCCTGCCACGATAAACCACAATAAATTGAACTTTTGCAAATCAATATTCGAAAAGTTATCGGCGAAATACGGCCGCCATTGTGGCGAAAGTTTTTGAAAATTGATATTCCACGCGACAGAAATCGTATTTAAAAATTAATTTTATAAAATTTTCTTTTAAAAAACGCCTGTTTCGTTGATATTGAAAATTTATTCCCTTGTTTTATTATTATTTAAGCTTGTGTCACTTAATAAAAATACACTTAGTCATAACGTACTGTTCCCACTGATTTTCCATATCGCGGTATTTTTTATGACTTATAACTTTAAGACTTGATTGTGAATACCCCAACTATTTTTCTATTCATGAATGAACAAATATGTTGCACTACATTTAAAAATATGTGAGAATAAATTTTATAAAGAAGAAATTATTCGTGGAAACGAATAATTTAGATTCGCTTCACAAAATGTGTACGTCTACATGGATGGACTGGTGGTTTCCATTTCGTATGTTGTTTTATGTTTAAAGCATTAAAATGATTAGTTGCGTACGAATGTACGAATAAATATGTGGTTTCCACTTACTTGAGAACAATAAAACCACTCTTGCAAATTGTGTTTTTAAAATATATTCTCCACCTTTAACACTTTCGTACACACCATCGGTTGCTTTAAATTTTATCAATAAACGATTTTCTTGTTTTTCATTTTATTGAAGAGAAATACTTTTACGTGATTTTTCATAATGACACTGTTTTAAGTTTTTGAGAATTCTATTATATTTTACTGTAGTTTATAAATATTTTGTTTTTGTAAAGAATATGTTAAGCTCTTGTTCTGTTGCACTTTGAAATGTCGTACAATGGCGTGAAGTATATCAGATAAAAAAGTAATAACACGGTGAAGCAATAACACCGTTGGTTATCTATCACAACTTAAACACGTCATAATTTCATTATTAAATTTAATTTTAAAGGCTAATTGTTCAGAAAGACCTAATAAATATTCCAAAGCACAAGGGAAAGGCAATATCGCTTTTATATGTTTAACTTACAACAGCAACAGGGTAGAACTGCTGTTTTCGAACAGTTTCTTCATCAGTATTCATGTGTATTTTTATTAATTACCACTTTACGTTATGTCGTTGAACGTAGTAACAGTTTCTTTTTGTGCCAATTTTACTATGGAAACTGTCTGGGACCAGCATTGAGGCCTACAAAAGATATGCAAGTGCCAGAACTTAATTAAGTTGATCTGATTCCAGCCATACTAAGTCATCGATAACCGACTGACACGGTATAAAATATTCCGGCATTTTTTTCTCTGAAATTGGTTCAATGCCGAAACTGCAGTGGACAGGAATTGGCTCGTGATGGGTCAACAGCTAATTTGTGAGTGATTTTTGAATTGATTTAATTTTTGGTATATTATTCGTAAAGACTTATGGTTTTGTGATGGCTTTAATTTTTCTCATGAAGGATGCTCTGTGCCTCATCGCTCGTAATAGCTTTAGTTTAGTTCGAGGAGTACACCCTGTGCCTCATCGCTCTATGCATTGTCCACACCTCTTTGTACTGCGTGGTGGGTGCAAGGGTTTTCTCAGACCTTCCCATTGTCGAACATTTCGATCATTGAATCTATGATCTGGTTCACACATGCGTGAAGTAATTTGGTTAGAACTGATATTAAAAAAGTTTCAAAATTAATTCAGACAAGACTTGTCTGCTTTATAGAAGCATCTCTGAAATGATCAAATGAATTCTTTTTACAATATTTCATATCTTCAGTACATCATGGATACATCTGAATAAAGTATCTAATTGGCCATATATTCTGCACACTGATTGGGATCTAATTGCAGAATTCCTCTGAGGAAGTGTGATCTAACGGCGCAAGTTGATCAATCTTTTAAACAACAGGAATTAATTTCATTGTACCAATGAAATTATTACATCGAATACGCATATTCAATTATTCCATTCTATTGAGGAAATTATTTCCGTATAACATTTAAATTGTGCTGTAACAATGAAATTAGTTCATAGCATCGACAACATTATTTCATTAGTATGACAAAGTTTTTATTAAACTGAGTTCAACGAAACTTGTTACATTAACCCTATGAAGCGTGTCATTGAATTAATTTTAATGAAATGTTTCATTGGATCAATGTCGAAGTTTAAAGAATTTAGGAAAAAAATATTTCAGCGTGGTGTTCAAAAACGTGATATATAATTTTAGAACTGATAAAAAAAAGTCACTCAACTTCGGATCAAAATTTGTTGGAATTTTCCATTTTCGTTCGTATTCATAATAAACTATCTTATATTATAGTGATTTTATACAACAGAGTCAACGTAGTCCTCCGATTAAAGCATTTAAAAGGATATTAAAAAAAAAATAGTAAACACTGGATATAAATTATTTTAGCTCCTGACATTAATTGTCAATACGGATTAAGGATGAAGGTTTTTTTGTAATCATTATCACAGATTGAAAATAGAAGTATAACTCTGATTTGATAATGAGACTGTAGCCGAGTTGGTTCTTATACTTGCAAATTGATACCACGATAATGACGGAAGTCAGTGCAAGTCCTTGACTTGTGGAATATATTGAGAAACTGTTAAAGCCGCGATATCGGTAATAACCGATATTTTAAACAGATGAAATATTACTCAAGAATTTCAAAAATAGGTTACATGAGAAATATCTGCAATAAAACGTGTCAGTGGTAGAGAAAAAAATAATCCATTAAATACCACATGCTTTCTCGTGTCAGTTGTTCGTCTGATTCAGTGGATTTCCTTCCATTCAACATGTTGCCAAAGCCAGCAGCAACTAACAACCTCTGACTAAAACATTATTTCTGTTATTCCTGCCATTTGTTTTTCATGCGAAAGGAAAATTCTAAGAAATAAAAATTGTGTTTCCGTTGGTGTGAAACAGAAATAAGAAAATTAAGTTGAGCAGAACTTCGGTGTTGCAGCTGCAGTGTTTAAAGGTATTAGTGGCATCATTATTAAACTTTTTAGTGTTGTTGTTTTCCTTGGTTTTGTTTCTGTTGCCTTCATTGTTTTCTGATGTTGTTGAGTACTTTCAGCTGGCGTTTGCGGTTTTCTCTTCTAATATTTTTTTGTTTGCTTTTATTTTGCTAACAAAAATGTAATAAATTACATGGCATTTATTGGGTGTATTAGCAAAAAAGTTTGGTGAGTGTTTATCAACTGAAATAAGAATGAACATTATAGAGGGTTCATTAAAGGAGTTCTTTTTTTCTCAATGTAATTTTTGCTACTGGCATGTGTGAAATCATATCGAATATGTGCGATTCATATTTGATTGCAATTAGTTAAGTATTAATTATGCCGCAGGGTATTTGTTTTCTACGAAGAAAAAATATTTATAATGAATATTAATTGCTCTATCAGAGAGTTATTTAACAATTTTATATAAATGCTTGTTGCATAATAATATTTAATGGCGTTTTAGTTTTTGTTTCAAAAATTTTCAAAATATATTTGTTTATGCCGCCTCATGAAATGTGGGTGAAGGGATGGGAATTGTGTGGAGAGCATTACTTCTTACTACATGATAATGTCATTCGCTATGGCTTATGCTATGCCTCCGCTATATAAACAGATCGGCGACAAACATACGCCGATGAAAAAATTATGTGAAATGGAAAACTATCCTAACCTGTGCCTCGTTTCTGTAACTGAAGTGAGAACTTCTCGCATCGAAAAATTATCGTCACTCTGTGAAACACCGTATGAGTCAGAATATATTTCTTAATGCATCTACAATTTTGTTGGTTTTTTATAATAATAAATATATTATTCTATGGACAAGACTACAGTAAAAAGCATGGAAACCATAATTATTTAGTTTTTCAATGTGAGAACTTGCCACTTCAGTTAGAGAAACGAGGCACTGGTTTTAGTGCTATTCTACGCTCTTGAGCTCTTCCAGCTAAAACTCCACTATATTAATATTGAAATTAACCAGTTCCCACGTGATAAACGATGATTAACGATTCGATTATTATAAAAGAGTCACGAACACTAACTGATTAGATATATAATTTCAGAGTTGCTCAAAATAGTTACTTTTTTCGAATTCTTTTGTTCACGATATATCACGAAGAGATTAATCCATTTTGAGCCGATTTGCGGTGACGGACATGGCTTTTAAATTTCCGTATTCGTTATCGATCGATATTTCCATTTAAATAGTATTGAAATATTGCTCTAAGACGAAGGCAGTAATTTGGCCCCTGATCAATATGTAGAATAGATCGATGAAGCCGTTTAATAGATATTAAGAAAACCAGTTGCAAAATTGCATATTTTTATAATATTTATTTTGAGATATTTTGAAATTTACCGGCTCGAATCGGTTCAAATTCACAAAAGTCTATTAGTCCGATTCGGTTCAGGCCTTCAAACGGTAACAGCGGGCCACATACTTATACGCCCACATGCAGACAGACATACTGTCGGGCCCCCAGAATTATTTAAAGAAGCTTCCTGGAACCTAAAAATAAGAGGATATGTTAAGAATTCGAATATTTATTAGGGGGAAATTAAAAATAAAATAAAAATTATATCTGCAAAAAATAAATTTAAAAAGAAAAATTTCGAAAACTGTAGTATATTCTGAAAATGATCTGCTTAAATTAGCGGGTTTTAAATAAATTTATTTTAGAAAAAAATTGGAAAATTAATTTTCTTGATTTATGCTACCCCGAACTATTTCTTTTTATACAAACGCTTCGTTATTCATTCAATTAGATTTATAGTTTATAAATATGTAATTAATATTTGTTTTATTAAACTATTTAACTTTGTTAACAATTAAATCAATCCACTGTTCCTCGGACTTACAGAAGATCATGCCAGCAGCCTAATACGCCGGTTTTTATTTTGCTAAGTAATTATGCTGGGCTTGCAACTAGATAAAATTGCCAAATTGTTAATTAAAAAAAACAGTTAAAAGGATTTGCGTCTGAAGCTCCAAAAATTTCAAAAATGTTTGTAAAAGATGCCCAACGTCCGTTGTGTGGTAAAACGTAATAATCGTTACAAATTGCCGATTTAATGCGGCATTTTATGCAATTATTATTAATTGTTCAATTAATCATTTAATTTCTGGGTTGGACACACACATCTAATGATTACTACGATTATAACAAAACGTTTAATTATAGATGAACACGATTATGCTTGATATTTGAAAATTTATATTCTACCTGAACTTCCTCTTTATGGCACCCAATCGATTTTCCACTGTTACTCTGTTTCATTACTTTTTGTTAAAACAAAAATGGCCACAAACATTGTGGTAATTGATATCTGTCAATAGCATCTGCCCACACAAACACACTCACCATATATAATTGTACACATGTGAATGTGTATTAAAGGTTATTTTTGTAGATTTCATGTCTACAATAGTCATGTGAAGGAAATATTTAGTAACGAAAACAAAAAAATTCATATTTTTTCATAGATATTTGCAATACAACATCATTTATCAACGAATCAGAAAATGTTCAAATAAAAAAATCAATAACAAAAAAAAATTAAATTATATATAATAAATTAAAGTAAAAATAAGGAATGAAGGCCGAAAAATTCAGTTCTATTTATTTAGTATGAAACATAAATCCTTATAAATTAACTTTTACTCTAAATGCTAATTAAATATTAAGAAGAGTTCAAGAGTTAAAAGAGTTAACGACTTTCGCATTGAAAATATCATATTTGCTCGATTATATCATGTCCAGACATGCACCTCAATGGAGTCTTTCGCAATTACTGCCATTATTGAGCTCAATTAACCGTGTAAACTTTAAATTAAATAATTGCTCAATTAACACTTAATTGTCTATATAATTGAGTAAAGTTTCAACAAATTTGTCAACTATGTAAATCACAACTTGCTACAGATATTTAAACCAGTCACAGCCCCAAAAATGTAGAACTAGATATGATCATATAAACAATAAATATCGATCCAAGTAGAAGTTAAGCTTTTGCTATAAAATTAATTATTAATTTAAAAATTAAAAAAAAACATTCCCAGCTTTGAACCCTCATGAGTATAACCAATTTTCTTCATTTAGTTGTCATACGATAATTGAATGGAATTAATTCTGTGTATGTGAACAGGCAAATAATTTAGGCAACGAAGAAAATTTTGGATCGGAAAACCGTTTTCTCCAAAAATTTCGTTAAGTAATTAAGATCGGGTAATCCAAGAAATTGATTTAAAAGTGTTAATGTAATTTTTTTAACTTCAGAAGTGGGATGTTAATGGTTTTACCCCGTTTTGAAAAAGTCGAGTTTTCACCACATCAGCATTCCAAGGAAGCTTTCTGGATGATTCTAAGAGCCCGTTGCTTTGCGTATATATGTATATATATATATATATATATATATATATATATATATATATATTTGTGTGTGGCTTTGTGCATTGGTGTGTGTGTTTGGGAGTATGTGTATGGATGTTTATAGCTTTCGAACGACTAACTGCCATCCCTAAACAAAAGCGACAAGCGTTTTTTAGCTGTTGAAAGTTCTCATGTACATACAAAATATATGAGAGCAACCGAAATAACGCGGAGTCAACGCTTTGCAGTTTTGACAGCACGTTGGGAAGTGAAGTTGACTGCAAAAGTAATCATGTTTGTTTTGGTTAATGTGTTATTAATGCTCATACACATACATACTTATTTTGAAAATTTGATAAGTAATGTAACTTTAGCTACTTTCAGGTCAATTTAGCGCCTTTATTTTCACTTCTCATTTCTAATTATAGTTTTTTATTAATCAAAGTGAGTAGACATTACTGTTTCTGGCGCAACGTTAATAATCTAATTTAGGTTACTCTATTCCACAAACTAATCAGCTCTTAACATATAAAAATCACTTCGAGTTCCGTAACTTTATATGTGATCTAACGCTAAATTGCACATGGCGTTGTCATTGGATGGGGTAGTTGACATAGTTAAGACACTTTAGTAGCACTCGCAGTTATGGTGTCATAAAAATCTCCCAGAGTAGCCTTCCGATGTTACGCTAAATGAAGAAATTTTGTTCTCTTTTTCACCCGTCCCGACACAAAAACTTGTGCACCATTTCCGTTTCTCCAAAAGGGCACGTTCAGGACAAGCGGTAAAACATTTCACGCAGCGTGGTTTTGGGTGTTCATCGATCTACACTTCAAATGACAAATATTTAGTAGCGCACAGCTTCGCCTTAATGGTGGTTCTAAAATCAGTCCACGGATGACCCTTCACTTGTCTATATGTACTTAAAATGGTGAATCTCTGACAATTGCTTTGTGTGGATGTTTGTATGGGTGTGTGTACGAAAATCGATATTGTCTAGATTTCAATCAAATATGCCATTCTCATGTATCAACTTACATACAAACAATATTTGCATGCAGTTGAAAAATAAAAAAAATTTAATTATAATAAAATAAATAATAAAAAATATATGACACTAAAAATCCTTTAACTCTTGAAAAAAAAAATGATGAACAGCGAAAAATACCTAGAAAATCAAATTGTCAGTATTAAATGTCGGTAATAAAATAAAATGAAAATTGCAATATTTGTTTTGTTGTTCAAACAGTGAATGTAAGCGCACTCTGAATATATACCCTACGGGTAACGCATTGTGAATTTTAAAAATAATATATAAAAAATTATTAAATTTGACGGACTAAAGAATTGGGAATGATTTTTTACCATCCCACCTTAATTTTAGTTTCTTAAGAAATTGAATTCTAAATGTCACACATTGCCGACCTAAAATTTGAAATACCAGGTGTGGGCCCAGCGTTGCCTTTCAAACTGAAGAATTCTAAATGGTAACACAAATGTGATGCCAAAATGTCAAAGTGTGCTTTCGACTCAGGAGCCTCAAAATATAAATTTAATGTGAGCAGTGTGACCGTATTAGCTCTTTTGTGGGTAAATTTAGTTTCCTATTTTTCTAAGTTTCAGATGTATCGCAGCTCCTTTTTAGATTTTTTAAAAATGAAACTCATTTAACCTCTTTTTTGATGTCAAGCGTGAACTGAAAAAGTTGGAAAAAAACGGATTCAATGGTAACCAGTTGAAGTATTTTTTTTTTTAAATTAAAAGACTTCTATTCATTCGTAATTTCTTTTAAAATATACACCAAATAAATCGTCGGAAAACTTGAAAGAAAATTTTCAAACATAAAATTACGCTTCTAGAGTCACAAAATATCTGCGATATCGATACTGATACGCATATTAAATTTAAGTTGAAGTGAAATCTGAAGTAGAGTAATTTTTTATTAGAAAAATTTATAAAATTGATATTCATAAAACGTGAAAATATTTGTGATATACTTTTGTGTACCGAAAATTATCATCGGTTAACCGATTATGTTTAAAATTAACCGATTTATAATATTAATTGAACAATTTTGTACAGAGAAACTTTTTCTAGAGAACTAGGTTTGTAGGACTTGGATTTTTTCGATTTTCCCATACGAAACACCTGAGATTTTAATAAGCGGACGCAGACATTCGGTTCAAAGAAACTGTTCTCAGGTTGCCTCTAAGTAGACAGAAGTGTTGAAAGTGGGGCGTTCGTCTTGTTTTAAAATTAAATTGAAATTGTATTTCTTTTAAGAAACTTCGTTTGGAAGCTACATGCGAAACACGAACAACTTTCTATCTTCCCTAATTTTATCGGTATTTATCGTCTGGTAATCCGAATTGGCTTTCAAAACATGAATTGTGTAATCAAAAAGAAAAGAAACAAATTGTTTATGAAAAAAAGTTTGATTTTATATTAAAATAAAATAAAATATATTTTATATTAAAATTAAATAATTACCGGATTTTGTAAACAAAATAAAAATTTTCATTTGAAACAACAACAAAAAATATGGCTTACGGATAACCCTCGTTTTAACCGTAGAGATATCGTTACATGTTTTTTGTTCCATTTTTTGAGTTCTTCTACTATTATTTAAATTTTCAAATCAGCGGATTCCCCTGTAATTAGCGGTCAATGATGGACTTTGGGTTATTAGAAAATAATCGAGGCATCTAATCGATTGCATATATAAATTCGGAGGTTTAAAAATAAAAATATTTCTTTCAAAGTTTTTTCGTTCACTATTAATTAATTAACCGGCGAGCGACGTGGTTTTTGCTTAGTTTGCTAAATCGATCGATGAAGCCGTTTAAAAGTTATAAAAAACATATCGAATTATGAAATTATTCTTTTGGAATATCTTGAAATCTACCGGATCAAGCTCATGGGAAATCTAAGTTCGATTGCCATAAAATAATCGAGAATCAGATTATTTCAGAGTTAAAAAAAATAAAATTCAAAATTTTTTTCCGTAACTTGATATCCACTGGTTCGAATTGGTTCAAAGTCATAGAAAACTTAAGTACAGGAACACTCTTTAGGACGCTGTAGTTTAGTTTGATTCAGCTCAGCCGTTACAAGCTTACACACACACACACAGACAGAGTGATGGGCTCTCAGAATACATCGGGGAAGCTTCAAAAGCGTTGAATACTAGTCTCTTTTAAAAAGATGTAAATCCAATAATTTCTCGCTTTTTAGAAATTTTCAATTTTCCTAGCAGTGAGAACAATTTTTATTTTAAGATTACGAATAAAGTTGTAGGAAGGCAGGACGATTATTTCCTAAATCTTGTTATAATTAACCAATTCTGTTGTAAATTAACTGTTAATTCTGTGTGTAGGTAATTGACCCGCTTTAACTTTTTAACAGCTGAACTGAGTCAAAACAAAGAGTATTCTTGCACTTAGGTTTTCTGTGAATTTGAACCGATTCGAACTGATAGAATTCAAAATATCTAAAAAATCTTAGAAAAATGCATCTGTAGTGGTTTTCTTAGAACAACTTTCAGTGGCTTCAATGATCGCTTCTAGAAACTATTCAACTCTTAACATTGAAAAGCCTCACCGTTCACCGTAAATCGTGTTAAGATCTGTCAAGCCTTTCGTGAGACATCGTGAACAAGAAAATCTAAAAAGAACTGATGATATTATTTTTAAATGCTCCGAAATTATATATCTGATCTGTTAATGCTCTCGATCCTTTTATAATAATCGGATAATCCTTTTATAATAATGGGAATCGTGTGATTTAAACATTAAAATAATAGTGTTTTAGCTCGAGAGCTCAAAGAATAGCACAAAAACCTGGATACGACAGTTTTGCGGTTAAAATCAGCGGGAAGTTACAGGTTAGTTTCAACCGTTTTCCATATATTTTTTATAATGTTATTAAAAAAACCAGATCAAAGTAAATGTTTTAGTGAAACCCTGGAACGTAGTCCATCTGTTTCATAATATTCCAAATTTTTTTTCTTGACAAAAAGGACCTAAACCATTTTAAAAAGAAGTTAATATATTATTATATGGAGTATAAGTCCATTATCAATAACGTTATATATCGCATAATTAACTACTTTTTTATGATAAAATAGAAGCAAAACTTCAATTTAAAACTGATGCCATAAAGCATATCCTGCGTATTTGATTTATTGCTTAATCGTATTATATTTACTTATTTGCTCGCATGTACAGCTTTTATTCTATTTGAATAATTAAAACGAAATCTGGAGAATTTAAAAATATAAATTTTCTTCAATGCAGAATATTGAGACGGATGTTGGTTTTAATGTATTTTTAGGAGATTAAAGAAAACAAATCTTTTATCGTCATTAGAAAAACATGATTTAAAACTGCATTATAAAATGCATTTCAATTATATATCTGGACATATTCTCTACAGTTTACAAAATTGTGTTTGAAGTCTATATAAAAATTAAAACTACGTACATATCTGGATGGCCTAACATACATACACTCACATATATAAATTTTTGTGGCTGTATGTGTATGGGCAATAGCAGCATATGTACATTTTCACACACGCACACACTCATGGGAGTACGTAAATCTGTATATTTCTCTACTTACCCATCGAGCACATTCGACAATAAACTATAGATACAACCCAATAAACAGAAATAAACTCTCCAATCCAATAAACAGAATAATTCCAAGCACTCCGGTTTGACTTGTTATTTCAATACAATTTTAGTTCATTTTTGTATGACTTCAGTAGTCCTCATCGCTGTCTACCTTTAAACAATCGCACCCAAGTTAGAGCATCTGATTACGGGCACTATATCCAACGATATCTACATCGACCTCTGATAACGGTGAGACGTCAGCCAGTACACGACTACTTAAAAACTTGTATCTCGTGAAATGCGAAGCTGGATATTCACAAAGAAATTGAATATCTCTTTGCTAACAAAATAGAGAGTCCTGATGAGAGACTCGACAATAGATTGTCTTTTAAGCTGCAATTCTCTTATATGAATTGCTCAACTTTACCAAGATTAAATCGTTTGAATCTTTTGCATCTACTCTTCCTGTGAAAATGACTGTAGCTCTTGAAGATCAACTACAGGGTTTTCGTAAAAAAAGTTGCGAATTTCACTTGATGACTATAAAATTTCGTTTCTTAAATTTCAAAGACCTATTTTTGTTGCTTAAAAGTTATCGTTCAATAACAAATCTCCAGATCATTTTCATTTAAGGAAATTAATTAATTTAAGGAAATTAAATTTAATTAAATATATCGATTTCATTAGATTTATTTGTTATAAATGCAGCTCTTTTAAGGAACTCTTTGCCTACAGAAATAAATAACAATTACCTCTGATCCGTAAATATTTCTTAATTCGTTAGTCGATTAATCACTCTTATCAAACCTGCGAATTTCAGTCGATTGGCCGACATATCTAAAGAAGAAAATTTACCCTGGAATGGTACACATTCGTCGAATCAACAAACACCTATTTTTTATATGAATTCTATATACTTGTAACGCTCTGATTTTCCCTGTGGCTTTTTTTTGGAGATTCTCTACTTATTGCTCGACGATTAAAATTCAATTTTGTTTTTGTAAATTTGTGGAAATGATTTCGTCACTGTGTTTGTTGCGAAGTATGGGACCCGATTATAACTTTTCAACGGCCAAACCGAATCAAAACTGCCAGCGTTCTGAAGACCGCTCCTAAAATTAGGGTTTCTCTTAATTTAAACTGATTCGAACCGATAGATTTCAAGATATCGCAAAAGCACTTTTTTTATAATAACCATTAAACGGATTCATCGTACCATTCTGATCAGCACTTGATAAAATAAAACCACGTGGGTCACCATAAATCGGGTCATAGTTGGTTAATCCATTCGTATTATAACGTGAACGAAAAAATTCGGAAAAGTGATTTTTTTTAAATTCCGAAGTTATATACCGGATCTTTTAATGTGTTGGATCTTCTGTAGTCCTCAAAAATTACATTTATCACATCTTATCATTCCCAGGTTGAGTTGAAAATTAAAATAATAGAATAGCACAAAAACCAGGTTAGTTTTGCGGTTAAAATTAATAAGAATTTACAGAGATGTCCTTTAGGGTCAACAGTTTTCCTTTTTTTTTGTTTCAAGCAACAGTAGGTTTTTAAACGCAGCGTAGAAACTAAATACAGTGAATTTAGAAATAAGCTATTTGCTGAAAGAAAGTTGAGTGGTAAATTTGCCAGTTCTACCCTGTCCGCACTTTCATTTAAAATTGTTTTCAATTCAGAAAAACATGATAAATATTCCGAAAATGTAAACATCTTTCAAATTTCCAAATAATTCATTTGCTGGGTCATGCAGGCTGTTTGTTTACGTATGCGTGAGTGATTTGCTTACTCGAGAAACATTCATGCTCATGCAATTTCCTAAATGCATACGAATGAACGTGTGTGTGTGTGTGTGCCTTAAAAACAAGAGGAATAATTTAAAAGTTCCTTTATTCTACAAGATTTGATTTAATTCTTTGCAAATCCTCAAAAAACAAATTGTAAAGTTGTAGAAGATCTACGTTTAAATTAGGAGGCATAAATTTGAATTTCTGTCCATTAAACTTGTCCAAGAATACATTTTATAGTTGATTATTGTTTTCGTGGCCTTAAGCCGTACAACAGAGCAGAAAAGCTCTTAATGACAAATAACTTTCATATGAAATCCGAGTTCAACTTCCAAGATACTGCACATGAAACTTTGCCAGAGAAGGTCGTGAAATATAATGCATTTCGTTTTAATAGCGCTTCTTCTTATGCTGTCGATTTTCTGGACCCATTTTCAAAAAAGGTCAAACCTTTTTTAAACAGAAATACAAGAACAAAATAAAAACAATAAAAATATGGAAAACGGTTGACCATGAGACCGCTAATGTAAGTTCCCTCTGATTTGCAGCGCAAAGCTATCGAAATAAAACACTATAATTTTAATTTTCAAATCGGCCGATTCTCAAGTGATAAGCGATGATTGATGGAGTTTTCGATTACTATAAAAGACCCGAGAACACCAACTGATCAGATATTATATATCTGTTTTTAAGATATACCACTTTTTTCGAATATTTTTGATCACGAACAGATTTACCACTTTAGACCCGGTTTGCTGCGATCGAAGTGGTTTTCAAATATCAAAAGCTGATTATTTTGAGGCGTCGATCAGTGGAACCGTTAAAAAGTTAAAAAAACACTTTGAAAAATCATATTTTTAGTTATTTTAGATATCTTAAAATTTACCGTTTCGAATCGGTTGAGATTCACACAATATCTAGTTCAAGACCGCTTTTCAGAACGTTCAAAAGTTATAAGTGGGTCATATACTCACACACGTACAAACACATCCATATAGTGACGGGCTTTCAGAATAAGTCAGGAAAGCTTCTCAGGACCACCTCAAAATGTGGATATTTGATGAGAGCACGACTTTTTTCAAACCGAAGTGGACTTTCTTAGCGGGAATTTAAAAAGGCTGAATGTTTCTCCTGGTTCTTATACACTTTTTCTTTGTAATATTTACTTTTTTTTAGTGTTTTGAGGAAAAAAGAGATGCCCGAAATGCTCAAAAAACAAAAACTTAAAATTATTCAGGACTCTATTTTACAAATTTTTCTCTCCACATCCTTCATTCTGTTGTAGAGAGAAATTGAAAACTTTCTTTACTTTTTTTCAAGATTTTTACTTTATTTATCACCCTTTTAAAATTTAATTTTAGCTTTTAAAACAATTCGTGATTTCTTCCTAAATGTTTGTAACAAAATCCTTGAATTTCTAAAAACTCACGTTCCTTATTTCATTATGCGTTTCACGGACGTTTTTTTTCTATGTATTTTATTAAGTTTTATTTTTTCAAAGTTTTTTTCTCTATTCACATTCTTTCGCCATCATTTCTTGGATAAAAGAAAACCATTAATAACAATATGGAAGTGTCACCAGTAGATTGATATTTTGGTAAAAAGAAGAATAAGAATAATAACGACAGTTAAAGTTATTGAGTTACGAAAAGCAGAAACTATGTTGCTTCTTCCGCTGCATGAAAACTTCAAATGATTTGCAGCGAGGAAATAGTGTCGAAAAAAATCTTTTTATTTATAATCTGGTAAAAAATCTTATATAATTTATTTGTAAAACATGGCATCCGGTCCATGTCCTTCTCATGGACGAGTTACATGATCCATTCCACTTTGAAGTATATTTTCTTAAAGTTCGCCTATTCCTAAAATAAGCGGTCCAAAGCCCTTGCGTTGGAATCAAATTTCATTAAAAAAAAAGGTGTGTGAAGTTAAATTTCGAAATTTATAACCCTAAACACAAACCAGGCACGTTAACAGACCTCTGTTAACCTGTTAACAGAGCACTGTTAAGCATGAAAAATCTGAGTGTATATGTTCCAAATGGAATAATGGCCACGTTTTTGGACACACCTTGGGGAAAATCAACAGAACATCCAACTAGGTCCTTAGCTTTGATAATAAATTAATACTTTGGTGTGTCTATGCCGATAAGCTGTGATTTTTTGTGTACAAAGATTTTAAGATTCTAGAGAGGATAAGCCTGGATCCTGGGAAAAAGGGAATATGTGGGCGACTAAATTTTGTTTTGTTTTGAAGCTCTTGTGGTCCGCTATAACGTTCAAAAGTAAAAAAATTGGACTCTGTTAAGAGGTTTACAGTGGTCTGTTAACGTGCCTGGCTTGTGTCTAGGGTTATACATTTCGAAATTTAACTTCACACTGGTACAAAAATAGACAAGCCGTTATGAAAAAAAATAAAATTTAGATTTCCACTACTTCCGTGTCATAAGTTTAGGATTCTGTTCACTTCTTTGGAATGTCTGGTTTTAAAGGGTGGTCTTGTATTTCAGTTGTGGGCAAAGTTTTTGGTGCGTCCATACAGTTTCCACGGTTTTAAATAATTTTATTCGTTCGATTGTAACTATGAAACTCAAATATTTAAATAATTAAATTATAAATGAAACATGAAATAAGCAACAAAAGATATCGTCTTAAATTTTGTGTGATTACCAAGCAAGTGATGCCCCGTGTAATGTGCTACACTAGGAATTTGGAAAACTTTCTACTTTTTCATCCTTCCAAATTTGGCTATAATATATTTCTGATAAAATTATTACAATTAGGAGCGAAAAAAATCAAATTATTTGAAGAAAGAAGTGCAATCTAGAAAATTGTATTCTTCGTGTCTGGTTCTTGCAACAAAAGATACCATGAATAGGGCTCAACCCCTGAGTGCTGGTTGTAGATAAAAAAATATGGACGATAATTAAGAAAAGATAATTTATAATAAAAAAATATACGCAATTAATTTTTAAATAACCATGTAATAAACATAATAAGATATTTTTAACGTGGCTGTAACATGCGTTGAAAGAAGTTGATTTCATGATTCGCGAGTTGAAATATAATTTTAAACATAATTTAATAGGCACGTGTCAACAAATTATTACGAGTCTAACAACCTGAAATAATTCTCTTGTGGTTGTTGCATAAACAAAAAACAATTTTGCACACACATACATAAACAAACACACGCACACATATACCAACATCTGGCATTCACTTGTTTTATTGTCTCACAAGATTTTCTAAAGAAGCTTTTTGGTTATATTCATTCATTTAATAATTCTAACGTGCAGTTTTGATTAATTGTTCATAGACAATCATCTCTGTAAACATGAATACAACAGATACAATGGAAACAATAAACGTATTCATGTCGGAAAATAAGCGGCTTGAGGGCACATGTGCTATCCGACTTGCGACAAATAATTCAAACAACATAAACAACTTATTTTTGAATGAAAAAGTTACTTTTCAGAGGAAGGATTTTAATATTTCATCGTATATGTTTTGACTAGACCAGGCTCACAAGACGAAAGTTTTGCTGCTCAACTTTTGAGATTTTGATAGTGGGGGCAGAGGAGAGGCGGCTGTGATGGAGCTGCTTGTACTTGGGACATTATTTTTGATGTGCCATTCACAGTTATTATTATTTGTCAATTCATCTGCATCGCTTTGAAGAAAAATTTTAAAAGAAAACATCTTTATTGAAAAAATACTTTTTAAATAAAAATAAACTGAAAACAAATAATACGTTTTTAACTTTAAAACGTTGTCCCCTCTCACACACATCATTTTTTCTTGAATTTTCTTTTAAACCTGCACTTACGTTCATACACGAACTTTTTGTATCATCAAGTTTTATTGTCTCCGCTTTCAACTTTATATGCTTTTTGATATTCTGCAGCCAACTTCAGGTGTAAAGTATACTTAAACTTGATGGTACAGTTAGGTTTTTACCTCTTTTCATTCTGTTCTTCTCTTTCTACTATAAACTCAAGACTTGATGAGTAAAATTTGATGTGTGTGAAAGGGGACTTTCAAGTCTAACAGACTGTTAAAAATTAAAAAATTTTAAGTAAAAGAAAAGGAAAATTTGTTGGAACTGACTTCTTTGTATGAAAATTCATAAGAATTCAAAATAAATTAAAAATAATTTAAGCAGTAGAAACTTCGTTTTGTGAACCAGGAATTACAAGGACATTATTGACGTCCGATATTTCATCAAATTGGAGTCTGCATCTGAGTTAAGATATACCAATAACTTGTTGCAATTTCTATATAACAGAATAGTTATTTCAGTGAAAAATTATAAATTTATTCTTAAACGGCTGTTGCCAGAAAAAAAATATCGAACGGAATTGTAAAAATTAATTGTTTAGCTAACCGAACACTTTATAAATAATTGCAGTTCTAAAGGTACACACGCAAGCGTAACCACTAAAAACCATTTATTCAGGCAAGTCTTTGTTAAGTTAAAAAACTGCCAGCATCAATAAAAAGTGTAAAATTTATCCTGTACGAAACTGTTTTTTTTAATAAACAAGCATCTTAATCAAAATATTTTTCATTAGCATATTGTGGTTACGTGCTCTTGATCAATTATTTCATAAGTTTGAAGGTACGTTAAAGTTGATTTCTTTTCTAGCAAAGAGTGCAAAATTTTTTGCACTTTTTAATAAAAAATGCTAACATTTTGTCATTTTTAAATAAAGAATTTATTAAAAATGAATTCGAGCCCCCTTACAAAATATTATTTCTTTTTTAAAAATCGTCTCAACTGTTACTTTTTAAACAAGAAGTGAAAAATTGTTACATGCTTCCAGAAAAGGAAACGCCATAAGTAACCACTCACCTGAAAAATTTAGAACTCAGAATAATTCAAATCTTCGAAGTATATCCAACTTCGAATATAATCCTGTAAATTTGGGGCTGAGTTTGGTAAGAAAAAAATACTCTCAGTAATATGCAATATATATAGTGTTGTGCGACAGAATTCCTACAAGATATGTACAAACACACTGCATCACCAAACATTTCGGAAGGTATGGAATGGGAGAATGCAAATGTAACAAACTCCATGACCAACCTGTACACGGACGGGTCGAAAATTGGCGACCGATCGGGTGAAGGTTTCTATGACATGGGTCGTAACGTTCGCAAATACTTCCGCCTACCGGATCATAACACAGTATTTCAAAGTGAGATCGCGGCTATTGCGGAAGGCATAAAATGGCTAAAGGAAATCGATAACAGATTACCGGTTCGTATATTCATGGATAGTAGGAGAGTTATCGAGGCCCCAAGGAATCATGTGGTTCAATCTCGGTGTGTACTACAATGCAAGGATGAGATTAGCTCATATACGCGATGTAGGAGCATAGAGATAATATGGATTCCAGGACATCAAGGATTACTTGGAAATATTGAGGCAGATAGGCTAGCAACGAAGGGAGCATTAATGGCAAATTTCACACTAGGTAATCCAAAGCCATTTCAGGTTTTTAAAAACGAACTTAAACAATGGGCCATAGAACTGCACACAAGGGATTGACAGCAATCTACCATAGGTAGGGTGACTAGAATTCTATGGGGGGACCCAGATGGTAATAGGACAAAGGAGATCCTAACATTGACTAGGCCAGTACTACGGAGACTGGTTCATTTAATAACGGGACATACAGAGCTGAGAACTCACCTGGCACGAATGGGTAACGCTGATGATATAACATGCAGGGCCTGTCAGGAAGAGGACGAAACACTGGGATCTTAAGAAGATACATTGAAGAGACTAGGTTTTTAATGTAATCGAATTCCAAGGTTTTTTGAAGGTACGAAGGAGGTCCCATAGAACGGTGACTCCTCCTTTGGAGCACGCAACAGGCCTATTGCGGCCTAGATGTAATCCTTGAGAGGATTGGGATGACTCATGCCCCTCTGTTCAACCTAACCTAACCTAACCTAATATGCAATATATCCACAAGCTGAGTAGCGAATTTAGCGCCTTCAGTGCTAGACTTAGCGCTTTTTAACTTTTGAAGATAAATAATTATTAGAATTGTATGTGTATCAATTTAATTTATTTAAATTTCTCATTCATGTTTTCTAATTCAATTATATTTATATAAATAAAAATATAACACTTGCAAACACTAAAAATAAGTTTCTGTAAGTAAAATTACTTCTTAGTCAATTATCTGGATATTGTTTATAATCGCTTCCAGATAAGTTGCAAATACAAACAAATTGAAACCTTAAAATCAAAGAAAACGTACGTCCAAATTTTTTCACTGGATGGTTACAAGACTTAAAAAGTTTCAAACCTCTCATCTTGTGCAAGGATTTCAATAAACAATATGAGAACTCAAAATAGATTTTTGAAAATCACATCATAATAAGTGCAGTAAAAGACTATGAAACTTATGCGAAACGAGCACAATAAATAATTTTTATAGCGAATAAAAATCATTTTTTATTATCATATTCTTCTCAATCCACTATATAAAATCCCTATGTCAGCCTTTAGTCCAAGCCTTTCTGCTGCCTGGAAAGGAAGAAAATAAGTCCTTAAGCTGTAACATATTCAATTAAAATGTCATAAATTTTAATAGCACTTCTCTGAATATATAAAAATTGAAAATTCAGCTTTAAGAAAGTTACACCGCATGGAAATGCTAAAGAAAAACTTAAACAGTTTTTAACTTATTTTATGGTCGCCCTAGAAACAACAGCACAAAACAATTGTAAAGCACGTCCACGGATCAATGCGAATAATAAAAAGAAAAATGAGTTTAAATTGTCCTTAAACCTTTAAACTTGAAATCCTTGCAAAGCTGGCTGTTAAATATCTCTACGTTACGTTCAAGTGGATCTTCTCATGTCCTCCATTTAAATTTCCTTTTATTCATGTAACAGAAAAATGCTATAAAATTTAATAGTCGTTTGTTGTTTTACCATTCTCCTGTTCTCTTATTTTATGTTTATTATTTTATCCCATTTTCTATTAAAGGACAATGTATTCCAGTACAATAAGCTAATGAATATTTTCAATTATTTCTGAAAATTAATGAATTGTAAACAAACGAAAGAGGGGTTGGTAGAGTAAAACGGACAAGCACAAGGAATCCATAATACGAGAGAATAAATTTCGTAAAGTAAAGCCAATTATCATTTAGTTTCATCAAATACACTCGTATATATTGAATGGTTTTTTTTTCTTTTGCTTCTCCAGAGAACTACAAATTGGCAAATAGTGAAGTGCACACACATGAGCACGATATGAAAATTAAAGTGCTTGAGGTCTGCTGCGTACAAGTCATTTTCTATTTCACGGGAAAAGGCAAACTCCTTGATTACACAGGCAATTTAACAAAAACATAATCTTGATAATCGGAGATTTTTTAATAAAATTTAAAAATTTTTTATAAATCTAAATGATTAAATCAATAACCGTGTAAAGTACGTCTTCATTTTGCGTTACTGAAATTTATATAAAGAAGAGAAAATGTCCAACATTCTTACTCCTTTCGATTTCTTTCACTGTATTCAGTATTATTTTTCAAACAAATCTCGAAAATTTTAATGGGCAAATTTTGTACAAAACGAAAAAACTAATGCCTTATAGTTTTGACTTTCCGCTAAAGAATTGAAAATTTAAAAATATATGGCCTTACCCGGTTTTCAATAAACCGACGTCTCAACAGATCTGCACGTTTTTGAGGTTCGAGGAAGCTTCACTGCGTAATACTGAGAGACTGTCTCTATTTTTGTATATGTGTGTGTGTGTGTGTGTGTAAGTATGTGACTCGCTTATAAGCGTTCTAAAAAGCGTTTGTGATCCAAGATTTGCTGTTAATTGAACCGATTTGATCCGGTGGATTTCAAAATATTACAAAAAATTTTCAAAACGGTACTTTTCAAAGTTTTTCTGTTTTTAGAAACATTTTTAAACGTCTTCATTAATCAATTTCACACACTAATTTGAATTTTAAAAAACACTTCGATCACCGTAAACCTGGTGAAAATCTGTTGGTCTGTTCGTGAGATATCGTGAACGAAGTATTTCGAATGAAGTTTTTTTAAGCTCTGAAATTATATATCTGATCAACTGGCGTTGGCGAATCCTTGAAAATTAAAATATAAAATAGTGTTTTAGCTGGAAAAGCTCAGAAGCATGGAATAGAACAAAAACCAGGTGGCGATAATTTTGCGGTTAATATTAACGGAGAGTTACAGGGACGTCCTTTTGGGTCAACCATTTTTCGCATTTTTTAAAAAATGCTTTTCCGACAGCCATGATTCCACCCGTACTTTTTTTTATAAATCGATGACGCAATAATATTTATAATAATATTTATAATTTTAATTATAGATTAAATGAGAGAATATTGTACTTCAATTTAATTATATACTTATATAATTATATTCTACTTCAATTTTATTTATAGGGGAAGCTGTCCTCAGGATTTCATCAGTGAAATATTTGAGACAAATTTAATAAAATTATATATTAATTTTATGTTATTAATTTTTTATTCGTTAATTTGAAAATGTATAGAACAGTGATGGCATTGAATTGAAAAATCTTTTCTCGTTCCAGCGCAAACTGTCGGCGAAGAAAGTCAATCGTAAAAGTGAGTGTGTGTAGTGCCTAATGAATTTTCGTGTTGTTGTAAAGAACGCGATGCATTGGGTCCGTCCGCGGTAATTATAATAATCGGTCGTGGTGATTAAACGTGTGCGCGAATAAATTTGATTTAAATAAAAGTGTCGAAAGACATACGAAATAGAACTGTTCGGTGCGAAATTATTAAATCGTGTGACGTGCGAACTATTCCTTTATAAGTGATTCTTCGTCGGTGGTTATTTTCCGTAAAGCCCTACTCAAAGACATGATTAGACATGCTGACATTCACCACATTCACAAGGTGTGTTAAGGCCCTCCAGAACACAATGAATTTTAAAAGGTAAGAAATGCAAGAAATTATTGATTTTCATTTTATATCTCCGAATATTTTACACTTCCCACAAAATGAATTTACTTTTATATCGTCAAAATGTTTTATGAGGGCTTATTTGATGTGTGACTCCATTCTAGACAAATTCTTTCTCCCCTTAAACACACTTTTAAGTGATTTATTTGTGTCAAATTGATGACTTTGAGCTGGAATGTGAAAAGAAATGATTTAAAATACATAATTAATTCTGTTCAGAGAACTTTTTTTAAGTTTTTACATTCTTTTTTTAAAAATACTCACGTATTGACATCAGATGGGTTTATTTGATGTACCAGTGGAGGTCACTGAACCCCTTTACGGGATTTATTAACGGTAGTGTGACACTTTTTTCAAGATCAGTGGACTTTTCAGAAAACTTTAAATATATTAAAGCCTTTGGATTCTTATATTGAATATTGTAACATCTTTTATTGTGAAGTTCTTGCGACTTTTGAAAGAAATTCAATCCTTCAAAAATCTGCCACAAAGTAGGGCATTCTAGAGGAATAGTGGCTTTTTAGTAGAGGACCTGTTGAGCCCCAATTTACAGATTCGTTGAAAACTTCACATTGAACTTGATTTTTAGATTCGATTACGTGCAGAATACGGCCACGTAGTCACAATTTATTCAAGCTATAGTCGTTTTTTTTGGTGCATTCTGACGATTTTCCATATTGAGGAGGTTATAACTCTAAAATTCTTAAATAGATTTTTTTGCCAACTACGTCGTCGTTTGAAGGATGTTTTATGAAATGTTTTATACTCCTAGATGATTCAATTGAAAGGATCCAATTTCAATTTAATGACGTATTTCAATGAAACCATTTTAGTAATGAAATTTCTTTTTTCTCTAACAAATAAGATAAAGTGAAATGGCCTTGTTGCTGCAATTGCAGGCTCTCATCAATCTGCTGTAGAGCTGCTGTCTAATGCTTCCGTATGTTTCAATTTACACACCATTTCAATTGTTGCTTTTTATTTCATATTTTAGTTAACTTCAATTTTATAAATCAATATTTTCATGCTTTTCAAATACTAAATAATTCCAAATTGATTGATGACCGACCATGTGTGCTGTGCAAACATGGAAATGTTGCAAAATGAATAGGATGTCAAGATTTGAAAAAAAGTGTAACTTTATATTACAAAATATAGTTTTCTATAAAATAAATACTGTGGTTGGAAAATTGTACTATAAATATTCGATAACAAGGGATTAGGAAGGATTAATGGCGCTAAAGATTGTGTAAATTGCTAATAATAAATGATGGGAGTGTTTAGATTAATAGTCCCGTTCAATAGCTGAAAGTTATTACCGAAAAAGAATCATGTTGGGGATGGAAAACTGCAAAAAATATATATCGGGAAGGATACACAAAAACTATTTTGACATTTATCGATATTCCGATAAATATCGATATATATTTTCCATCATGAATGTTTCTGCAAAATCTCGGATATTAAAACAAATACAACAGAAAAAGAAAGTACGTAACAGATTTATCCAACCAGTATTCTTTGGATATTGACATGAAGAGCGCCGCCCTCTGTTTGATGTGATCGCCTGCCAAGCGAGTTCTTTTGTCTGGTACATTCAGATTTACTATGGAAGAAGCCTGGAAATTAAGTATTTAAGAAAGAGTTTTTAAAGAACTGGAGTGAAATGCCGGCAATTTATTCAAAACTTTATCGGATCAGATCTTTTGCCAACTAGAGGCTGGAGTGGTTATTGTTTGGGATTTTTTTCTAAAATCAGCCGAAATAACCCACCTGTTTAACCGTGCATCACTCTGTGGGTCAACAATGTTCCATATGGATTTTGTTTTACAGTTTTTTTTTTTTTAGAAAATATTGAATTTTAATTTTCATTAAAGTTTGCTGTTTATATTTCTTAAGCAAATTTGGTAAAAGGTTTTGTTGCAAAGTAAAAGTTTCAAAATATTATCGTTTGAGACAAGAATGACGATCAGAGGGAAAACGTTTTTTACATATTTTTTCTTGCTGAAGTTACGAAAAGAAAAGAAAAAACAAAACCAAGTGAAAAACAAACTCTTTGTTTTTGTAAATTATTGTCCAATAAAAAATGCGATTAGTTTTTATGAATTGTATTAAAAAGAATGGGAAACGGTTGACCCGCTAATATCAAGCGCAAAGCACTCGTCACCTGGTTTTTGTTCTGTTCTATGCTTTTGACCTCTTCGAGTTAAAAAGTTATTATTTTAATTTTCAAATCAAACGATATGGTTGATTATCAGATATATAATATAATATAATAAAAACTCTATATATTTAGTTTCAGTTTTTCAAATAAATCACTTCCTTCGAAATTTTTTGTTCAAAATATATGACGGAATATCTTGAAATCGACGGCCTCGAATCGGCTTAAACTCATACCATATTGAAGTTCAGTAACGTTACGTTATATAAGTTATTAGTAAGTCACGTGCTTGCACACATTCATGCATAGACATACACACTCATACATATGGGCCTACTGACCGGCTGTTCGAACTTGTCAGGGAACCTTCTAGGACCTCAAAACGTGAAGATCTCATAGCAACTCGATTTTTTCAAAACCCGTAACTTCCTTCAAATGGGACAAAAAAGACCAAAAGAGTGGAACTATTTAATATTTTTAATGATCGATTTACGGATAGAATAGTACTCCGGTGAAAAGAAATTGCAAGTCATTTTAAGGAAAGTGCATTTTCTTTAATTCCAAACTTTCAATTAATATATATTTTGGACTTGTCAGGTAGCGATTACGAGCAATATACGGATAATTGATCAACGAGTTATTTTACTAACACAAACATGGAAGTTATTTGTAGATTTTGCAAGAAATACATTCTTGTTTTTTAAAAAATATTTTTATTTATGGAAACATTATGGAATTAAAACTCATCAATGAAAGATTAATATAAATTAAACTGATAAACATAAATTGTTAATATATTAAATCGAATTAAGATTCATAGGCTAATTGTTCGAAATTTGTTTAAGTCTCAGAAAGACATGATGATAAATATTCCAAGGCATAAAGGAAAGTCATCATCAGTTTTATTCAACTAACACAGAGCAGAACAGCTGTTTTCGGAAGTCGCAACACTTTCATCATCAGTGCTCATGTGTATATTGTGCTTATCACCACTTTTTAGGCGGCTTAGTTGAATGTAGTAACAGTTCCTACTTACACAAATTTTATTATGAAAAGGAATCCGAGAACTGTATCAACCTATTTATTTTGGGGCTTTTTTAAACTCTTTCATTTTAATTATGTGCTAGATTTTTTTTTCCCCAAAATCGGATTTAAAAAATTCAAAGTGATCAGTTATTATTAATAATTATTTATATAAATGGGCACGATTTGGTAGGGGTCTGCAGTTGGTTTCAAATATAAAATTTTTGTAGGTAGTGGACACGGAAATGTCTTCTGCATATTCGAGGCTTCAAAGAACTCGTCGTAGGCGGCTTTTCCTAAATAATTCCGTAAATTTTAGAAATGACATACGAAAACTCTATTTAAAATGTATTTAAATTTCATCAATATCGAATGCGGTAATTTGGCCCCTGATTTTTAATTAACATCAGAAACGTGCCCTGGGATTCACTAAAAAGTTGATAAAACGGGTGCTTTAACAAGCCGTTGTAAAAAGCTTTACCAGAGATCGTGGATCATAAGTTTAGGTTCTTATTGACTTCTTTGGAATATTCTTTTTTAAATCTGATATATTTTAGCAAGGAGTCAAGTACGTCACATAACAACGATGGTGTGACTAAAAACCATAAACATTTTAGAGAAACAAATTTAGCTGCAAGTTTTGTTAGTTAAATGTTTAATAGCAAAAATTAGCTAAATAATGAAAAGGTTTCGTAACGAAGAAAACTTTAATGCTAAATTTTATATATATCTTTACAGTTGTCAATACAATTTCTGTTGTTCAGTTACAATTATGTCATTTAGGGCCTTTTTACTTGAGACCAAGGATATGTTATATCGATTTCAAATGTTGCATATAATGTAGTGCCACACTTAATATATCATTTCTAAATAATTATTGACAAGTTTAGTTTTAATGTCCTTGTGTTTGTTGTTACAAAGGAAAGAAAATTTAATTTTTTATGATATAAAAGAATTTTGAATTCGGAGTTTTTATTTTGTTGTCATTAATTCAGATAGATGTTTTGTAACGAATGATGCGTATCATGTAAAGTTACATTCACACTTGTCAAATACTTGCCCAAAGAAGCGTGACCACTAAATACTAATGGATAACCATTTTATTCAGACAAGTGCTTATTGTGTTAACGTATTTATAATAATATAGGACTCGATATCACCATCTTTTACTCAAGTGAGAAATAGGTTCATTTAATAAGACCAGTGGTTATGCTTCATTGGGCAAATAGTTGACAAGTATGAGTGCAAATTAACTCTCTTAGAAATCTGGAACTAAGTTCAACAAAACTATTCAATTGAAAAGTCTTTCATTGGCATTTAGTAGTCCTGCTGTGCTGCTTGGGCATATATTTGCCCAAATGTGACCGTACCTAACGAAATGCACTTATACAAAAAGACAGAATTAAGCGAAACTTTTAGAAGTGAGATTTTAAAGACGATATTTTGGAAAACACTAGCCGGTACTTAAAGGTATTGGTAAGAAAAGACTGATGGTCTCCGTTGGTAATACGGAGTTCTTGTATAGAGGGAGTTTTCACTTTCTTTCATTTGACAGCTCACAGGGAAACAAATGTAATGGCTCCTGTCATTTAATTAACCAAACCTAATCCATCCTGAATTTCGCTTCATATTAATTATCGCTCATACCAGTAATTGAAGGAAATCCAACGGAACACCACTGATGTCACCCACCCTTCGAGACGACTGTTATGGTTGTTTATTACTTTCCTTATTTTAGATTTATTTCTAAAATCATAACAAATATAATTTCAAGCCGTCTCTATTTGATTGAAAATCTATGAAATAGAAAAAATACATTTCAAGTCTCTGTACAGTTAAAGTCTAGCCAGAATCTGTCAAATCGTATTAGCGGCTACATTATGGCTCTTGAAAATTTCTCTTGATTAATGATGAAAAATGAGTCACGCGTACATATTTTTTATCGCGCGTACAACGCGTTTTATTTTTTAATATTCCAACTGAAGAAAAATAAATATGTTCCGTTTATTCGATTTACTTTATTGGCCATAATTTCGTATTATTACTTTCATACACATTTTTCTTCCATTTTACAAATTTATTCCTTCCACCTCATATAATTTGTCGCATATTGCAAGTGTCTGTGTTGCATCTACATACACATTAAATGCGACTTCATGTAGCGCATAAAAACATTATTTATTTTTCCATCCATATAATTTGATAATTTTTTATTTTTTTTGCTGTCGATGTATTAAATCTTTGCGTGTTTTGCAATAGAATGAAAGGAATGGCATTTTTGTGGAATAGCAACTGAAAGAACGTGAGTTATTTTATTATCTGTAAAATAAAAAACCAAAACAGTGGAAGCTAATAATTTTTACGTCGTTGTTGTCATGCCAAAGTTATTATAGGTGAGCATAGAAGTTTACGCAGTTCAATTGAAGTGAACTGGCGGCGCGTTTCGGGGAAAGGGAGGGGTTTAGTATAAATGCAGGGTTAAATGCTTGTCAGCATTCCCCATAATCGTTGTAGTTAATGTGTGCTGTGTAAACACGCATACACACAAATCATAGATTTTAAATACCATCATGATATTTGTGATGATGAGGTGACGTTAATGTGATTTTATTGCGACATTGATTTAATCAGAGCCAATTCGAGATTTCTTGTAAAATGAGCGTTTTTGAAAAAATATGATGGTGAGTGATTCTATTTACTCTTGTTTCTTTTTATATTTTTGCTTTATGCAAATAAATTTATCAAATAATGAGCTAAAAGTAGATGTTTTTTGTGGTGCAACAGTTATTTTATGTAATAAAATAGTGGCGGCCTTAAATTATATTTGTTATAAATTTAAAAATAAATCTAGAATAAAGAAATTCATAAACAACTAAAACAGTCGACTCGAAGGGTGGACGGCATCATTGCATTCCCTTTAGAAAGTCTAGAGCATTCAGGGAGCTTCCCAACTTATTCCAGGGCTGAATCAATTTCTGAATTAGTTAATATGAAGCGAAATTTAGGATCGCTTAGGCTTGATTAACTAGATGAGAGGACCTATTACATTTATTTCCATGTGAGCTGTCAAATGAAAGAAAGTGAAAACGCTCTCTTTACAAAAACTCCGTATTATTAACGGGGACCATCAGTCTTTTCTTACCAATACCTTTAAGTCTAAAGTATCATCCTTAAAAAGTCGCTTCTGAGTGTTTCGCTTAATTCTGTTAAAATACTGTTTATTCTTGTGTTTCCTTTAGGTACAGTCACAATTCAGACAAGTTTTTATGGAGACAAACCGGTTAGCAAACGAGAAAAAAAAACATGTCAGTTGCCTTTTTGGTTACTTTTATGAATGAAAAAAAAAAATCAATTTCCAGGTTGTATCTAAGGAAAACTGAAAACTTTTAAACATATAGTTATTACATGTGATACAAAATATTGCTGTTATCCAACCCGGGCATCGGAATTTTGAATTTTCTTTTAATTTTTATAATCAATTTTGTTTGTCCTGTTTTAAAAAAATAGTTTTAATTAGTAAAAAAAAAACAACGTTAGTTGCTTTTTGGGTACTATTATGCATTAAAACTTCAATTTCCCATCTCTGGAAGCGAATTTTAAATATCTTTGTTTTTTTAATTGCAACTCTTAATGAGGCATGAAATAGTTTTATTCAAGAAAATCTTAAAATTTGTAACCATTTTGGTCACTTTCATGTACTACAATATATTGTATGCACCAAAAACCTTTAATTTCCCATCCCTGTAAGTCAAATTTAATTTTTTCTGTTTGTATTCTCAATGCAACTCTTCTTAAGGTATAAAGAGGTTTTATTTAAGACAAATTTAAAGTTTCTAACCATTTTGGTCGCTTTCATGTGCCATAAAATATAGCACTTCCCCAACCCTGGATTGAAAATTCTGATTTCTTAAAATGTTTGATCCCACATTTGTTTTTTCCTAAATTATAAAATTGTTTCAGTTAAAAAAAAGCAAAGCCTTTTTTGTTAGGTATATGTATAAAAAAATTTTAAATTTTTTAACCCTGGAAGGGAAGTTTTATTAAAATTTTTTTTTAATCAATGCAATTTTCCATGATGTATAAAGCGGTTTAATTTAAGAAAAACTTAAACTTTTTAAATATAATACTGAATGTGCAAAAAAAAAACTTTTAATTTCCCATCCCTGCAAATTTTATTTATTTATTTCGTTTCATGCTGCGTTTTCCTAAAGCATGAAATGGATTCAATTTACAAACGGACAAAAAAATTATTGGTTTTCGGTATTAATTTTGCTTCGAGAAATAGGTGTAAGCTTCCCAGCTCTGGAATAGTATTTCGGATTTTTCTGAATTTCAATACCAATCTATTTAAGTTCATTTCCATTCCATCAGTCCAAGCTCTTTTGGGCTTGGGAAAACAGATTTCACCTACAGGCAAACAGACAGACGGACATCGCTCCATCGTCATCGCTATTCATAAGAATCCAGAATATATATATATATATATATATATATATATATAAATATATATATACTGTATGGGGTCCCATATTAATATCGAAGAAATTACACACTAAATGACAAACCTATTATACCTTATACTTTTTGTGAAGGATATAATTAGTATCAAAATAAAATCTTGAGGCAGATTAGAAAAGTTCCGCAACTGAGTGCGGAGTGAAACTACGGGTCTAACGTTTCTGGTAACCTTTTAGAGCTTCAACTTTTGAAGTCCTGTCTTTCAAATAGCCCAAAAGCACGGCGTTAAACTACAAGAACGGGGTAATTAATTGAAAATAGTCGTATCACAATTGAAATTCTTTGTTGAAGAGTAAAACGTTCTATTTTGAAAATTTCCCGACTTTTTGCTTAACAAAAGTCATTGAATTACATCAAAATTTTTTACATTTCAAAATTTTACACTAAATTTACTAACTAACCTCAAATTTGCCCACTCTGTATATATATTCAGCCATAAGTTTTAATTAATTCCAGTAGAAATGAAACGTAAATAAATTATTTTGTATCCCACCATTAGAAACAAAAGTTGTATCCTTTAACTTTTTGCTATGTTATGGATCCTTTAATTTTAATAATTCAACTTTTCCTTTTTTCTCTTGCAGGTATGTAACAACAACATCCACTTATCTCACAGGTATTTATTATTTACAATTTTAAGAATATATTTTTATGAATAAACAAACTGCTGGTAAGCACTCAATCAATTACTGAAATCCAAAATAACACCCTCATAACTTTGCTTCAAGCATTAAAAACCATTATTTTTCAAATCATCATTCATTCACTCACTCACTCACTTAATTACAAAATACTTGATAATTGTTAACAACTTGAAGAACCAATTTATTTTGGCGCACTTTCTTTTACCTTAAGATGTTTGTTGATGGTGATAATTGTGTTGCCACTAATGAGCGTAAAATTTTGATAAATTTAAGAACATTAATTAACTGTTTTGTTGTGCCACACAACAGCTACAACGAAAACGAGTCAAAGGACATGTTGTGATATTGACATTTTTAAGAGGACTTCTACTAATTAAAGAAGTTTTGTTGAACGAAGTAAATTATGAACAATAATAATGATTATTGTGAGTTTATGAAATATCTGTAGATGACACTGGAACTTCGAAGCAGGGGAATAAGATTCTAAATTTGTAAACTGTGAAAGGACCATCTTTGAAGTCAAGCATGTCTTTGCATGTCCATTGATGAGGAAACGATATTTGCCTCTGAAGTTTTGCATAACTAATTTTCTTAACTAAATTTTGTTTACTACTAATTTCTTAAGCTTAAATTTAATTTCGAAAGTAGAAATAATCAAATGATTTTTGTTTAAATAACTCTTTAAGAAAGCAGCTGGAAATGTAAATTATTTGTCAATGTGCAAATGATGAGAAAATGTATTTATTCACTGGGATATTTTGCAAAACAACAATCAACTATTAATTATCAACTGCTTGTTTGTTATACGTTTTCACGTGAGAATAATAAATCAAATTTCTAACAGAAGACTCAAAAATGTATATATGAAGCTTTTAATTGAAGCGTTTAACATTTGCCCCCTAATTCATAACGGATTATTAAAATTAAAGTGACTTAAACTGCAGGTTTTGTATAGTTAAAGATCTCCTAAAACATTCATTACTTTTTAAAAATCGTTTGTGGCTCAGCAGTTTCAGATAGCGCAGCGATACAATTCACATTTGACATTCATATAATCAGGCATCGTGGCACCATCTTGTTGAAAGTGACTATGGTCCGGATATATTATCCAATGCAAAATCTTCAGTTTCAAAACCAAAAATGGGGCAAAGCTGTCCCCTAAAGGCCATCCCTATAACTTTCCACTAATTTTCAATGCAACTCTGTCCTGACTTTTGTGCTGTTCTGTGCTTTTGAGCACTTCAAACTACAGCACTATTATTTTGATTTTCAAATCAACCGATTTCCACCTGACAAGCGGCGATTGATGTGGTTTTCGGTTACTACAAGAGCATCGAGAACTCTAACTTCGGAGTTAAAAAAATTATTTGTCGAATTTTTTTCGTTCATGATATCTCATGAACGAACTAACCGATTTTGATCCGATTAACAGTAGCCGACGTGGTTTTTAATCTTGACAGCTGATTAGTTTCTTGAATCGATCGGTAAAGCCGTTTAGAAGTTTTTTGAAAAAAAGACACCTTAAGAAAGTTTTTTTGAAGTTCTTTTTTCGAAATTCCTTAAAAAATTACCGACACGAATCGGTTAAAATTTATAAGAAATTTGAGCCTGAAAGTTATAGGCGGTTCACATACTTACACGCAGACACACGCAAACATAGAGACAGGTTGTCAGAATTAATCCGAGAAGTTTTCTGGTGAGATGTGATGAAAGCTTGATTTTTTCAAAACGAGGTGAAACCAATAACTTTTAGATTTTTTAAAATCCTAAATTTTCATAGTGCAGAGTTAAAAAAGAGAGTTATCAGACTGCAAAAAGTTCGTTATTATAACTTTCTTCGCAATTCAAGTAGGCACGGTAACACGGGTAGGCAAAAGGGGAATAAATTTACCTGAATTAACTGCAGTCAACAAATTACCGTGTTTATCTAAAAGGCTAAACCTAGATCTACGCCTGATATATGCGATGCTATGCAATCCTTTTATATAAGCACTATTTTTTTACTTATATTCTTAATCTTTCAAGGCTGGAAGATTTGCTTAAAGTTCTATTTAACTTCTCTGCCATTTTATACAACAACAGCCTCAAATGAAAGTTAACAAAACAAAAGATTGAACTGAAAAAATATTTTCTAAATCAATTTTCACTCTATAAAGTTCAAGCTAAACAACAAAAATAAAGAGAAAACTTCTCTGAAGATTTTTAATAAACAAAAATTATAGAATTTTAAATAAAGAAAATAAACAAACACACTTTTATTTATACATTTAACAAGAAATAAAAACAATACATCTGGTTTTCGAATAAATTCTAAAATTATATAAAATAAATATTATGTTTTGTGTGCAACATATTAATTTAAATTTATAAAATAAAACAAAAACACTCAGGCGTACGTAGTTAGTGAATAGAGTGCAGTGAAAACAAAAGAGAAAAAATTTAATTAATGCTGCTGTTTGCTACTTCAGTTTTCTTCATTATAGTTGAATAAATCTTTCTTATGAAATACAATTAAAATCCAAATATTATTTGGAATATTTGCAATACAATATGAATATGAATATATAGTTGTTAGCATACACAGTATTGATATCCTACAGTAGGTAATTTTTAAATAAGTCATGTAATCCAAACTGTTAGTTGATTAAGAAATTCGGCTTAGACACGCATATAAAATTTTGTGAAAGCAAATATTGTGGTTTAGATCAATCATTTCAGTTTGTGTTATTTCTACACTTTTGCCAAAGATATTCCGAGAACGAATTCGGCCTGACCTTAAGTTTCATATGCGTTACATCCTACCTATCGGTGAATGCCTGCATGCGTATGCCACATTCATATGCATGCATATGCATGCATAAATACATGTGTGTATGTATGAGTGTACATGCCTGCATGTGTATTTACTCGATAATGTGTTTGGTTATGTGTTCCCAATTAAACAGTATCTAACTAAGTTTCAATATAACATGATTCCTTTGTTTACAGTGGAGCTGAAAACCTTTGCAATCAACTAAAATGTAATTTATAGTGTTTTTACACTGAAAGTTAAAACCTGGCTTTAGCATTATAAACATGGGATTTTGCGTTCGCATTGCAGATTTAATAAATTCAGATTTTTACATGCAGATTGTCCAATAAATTTACTCACAATAAGTTAAAACTCTCCTAGAAATTGATGTATTAGCTATTGTGTTTTATTCTACATTTTATAACAATTAATGCACAAACTGTACTGCAATTGTTTTTGTTTGTAGATAAAAAAAGAAAATAAAATTAGTTTTAAACAGAAATTATTTAAAATTAAGTTTTTTAAAGTAGAAAAAATATTTTGTGTTCTAAATGAACATTCTACAATTATGCAAATACTTTAACAGATCGAATGAATCCATCAAAAACATTTGGGGAATTCACACTATAGTCATAAAGTCATAAGTCATAAAATAATAGCACAACATATATTTCTAGTGTAAACTAGCCGTCATAACTTAGTCTGCTAAATAAATTTGTATAAACTCTAACAACAGCTTCCTTGTTATGAGCTGAATAAATATTTTTTGCGGCGGCATACGGAAAAAGGTTCAGTGACTACCAGCTACGTAAGTTAAACCAGAAAAATTTTGCACTTGTATATATTTAGTTTTTGCAATTTAGTGCTCTTTTAAAATTTTTTATGTTATAAAAATGTGATTTAATATACAGACATATTGGTATGAACAATTTTTTAACCGTTTTTTTTTTAGTTTTGAATCATATATAAGTAACGGCGGCAAGCATATACTATCGCCGTCTCGCCTAAAGATTTTCAGCCGTACGACTCAGAACTCTAGAGCATTTTGTAACAATACAAAAACATACCTGAAAGAGTGCTATTATGCAGCACAAAAACAACTTTTTTAAACTGGTCTATAATTTTATGACAATATGACTAAGTAGCACGAAGTGTGAATACCCCAATTATTTCACATAAAATGCGGTGGACCTTTCTGTGAATTCTCAACACATTATCAGATGTTTCCAACATATAACTTGGCAGTACTCAACTTAGCACAGGCAAAAGTAAGGTTGCATTTAATAACACCTGTTTAAAACTACTTCGAAAATAGTTTTCAGTTGGTTTTAACGTTAGAAATAGAATTCATTATAACCACTTCAATATGAAAACACTGTTAATAAAACATAAAGCCATCAGCTTATTTGAACCCGATACCCAAATAGCAAAACCCCTCAGCTTATCTTAAAAGTTTCGTAAACTATTTGAGCATTATATAAGTAAAAACATAGAATTAATAAAATAACACAAACAAATCTATTCTATTTTTCTACCGCCACAAAAAAAAGGTTAGCTGTAGGAAATAGTACGATAAACTAAAAATTTAATTTAATTAACATCAGAAACATGACTCGGCTTCCCTAAAAAGGTGACAACGAATTTTTGTAAAATGCATCAGAAAAAAATTCAGATTTGTACTACTTACGAATCATAAGTTTAGGATCTTATTGACTACTATGAACAAACTTTTTGGATGAAGACAATAAAAACCTATTTTTTCTAGCAAAAATGTGTTTTATAATGAGAATAATATTGTGGATCTTAAGATTAGTAGAACCTTCCGAAAAAAGAAAAATTGTTCATATAACAATTGCAGTTCAATTAAAAACAAGTAAAAGTGCTATATTCGACTGTGCCGAATCTTATATACCCTTCACTAACGTACGTCTGCTTTCTAACGTATAAAAAAATTTCAGTTATCAAAACATAAAAACAACTTCAGTTGCATCTATGTTTACTTTAAAAAAAATATTCAAAATTTCCCAACCCTGGAAACGAAATTTTAATTTTTCCAAAATAAAAGTTTTCATAATGTGAAAGCGGTTTTATTTATTTGTATTTTTTATAAGCAAAAGTACAAGTTTTTAACCATTTTGGTAACGTTCATGTTATACAAAATATTGCAGTGTCCAACCCTGGAATCGAAATTTTTATTTTTCTTTTTAATTTTTAATACCAATTTTGTTTTGCCGAAATAAAAAATAATTTTAACTTGGAAAAAGCGACGTTAATTGATTTTTGGTTATGTATTGTATAAAAAAATTTTAAATTTCGGAACCCTGGATGGGAACTTTAAATTTTTAAATTTATTTTTCATCGATGCAAATCTTCATGATACCAAAAATGGTTTTATTTAAGAAAAACTTAAAATTTTTAAACATTTAGGTACTATATGTACCACAAAATACCGAATGTGCCTAAAAAATATTTCAATTTCCCATCCCCGGAGGCAAAAATTAAAACTTTTTAAAATAATTTTTTACCAATGCATGTATAAAGCGGTTTTATTTAAGAAAAACTACAAATTTGTAACCATTTCTGTCACTTTCATGAGCTACAATGCATATCAGTTTTCGAACCCTGGAATCGAAATTTGTTTTTTTTTTAATTTTCAAATTCTATTTTGCCAGGACAAAAAATAATTTTAACCAGGAAAAAATGACGTTAGCTGGTTTTTAGTTATTTTAATGTACAAAAAATATTAAAATTTGCTAACCCTGGATAAGAATTTTTAATTTAAAAAATTTTTTTTTCCATCTACGCAAATCTTCCTGATGTATAAAATGATTTATTTAAGAAAAACTTAAAATTTTTAAACATTTTAATTATTATATGTACCACGAAATACCGAATGTGTAAAAAAAATTAAATTTCCGATCCCTGCAATCGAAAATTAAATACTTTTTAAATTATTTTTTACCAATGGAAGTCTTCATGATGTATAAAGCGGTTTTATTTAAGAAAAACTACAAATTTGTTACTATTTTGTTACTCTAATGTACCACAAAATATTACAGTACCGAACCCTGGAATAAAAATTTTGATGTTTTTTTTTTTTAATTTTTGATACCAATTTTGTTTTGCCGAAATAAAAAGTAATTTTAACCAGAAAAAAACAACGTCAGTTGATTTTTGGTTTGTTTATTGTATAAAAAATTAAAATTTCCTAACCCTGGATGGGAACTTTGAAATAAAAAATTTTTTTTTTTCATCGATGCAAATCTTCATTACACCAAAAACGGTTTTATTTAAGAAAAACTTAAAATTCTTAAACATTTTAGTTATTATATGTACCACAAAATACCGAATGTGCCAAAAAAAAAAAATTTTTAATTTCCCATCCCTGGATTTTTTTTTCTTTTTTTAGTTTTAAATAGATAATTGAAATACTTTAAATTTTCAAATACGCAAAAAAATAATCGGTTTTTGGTGTTAATTTTGCGTCCAGAAATAGGTGTAAGCTTCCCAGCTCTGGAACCGTCTTTCCGATTTTTCTGAATTTCAATACCACTCTAAGTTAGCTCACTTCCAATCGATCAGTTCAAGAATGAAGTCTATAGCTCTTCTGGGGGCTTGGGAAAACCGATTTCACGTACAGACAGACGGACATCGCTCAATCGTCATCGCTATTCATAAGGATCCGAAATATATATACTTTATGGGGTCGCATATTGATATCGAAGAAATTACACACGGAATGACAAACCTAAATATACCCTTTCACATTTTTGTGAAGGGTATAAAAATCTCACTTTAATATCATATATCGGAAAAATGAAGTATTAGGCCTCGTCTATAAATTAGTAAAACTGTACGTACAACAGCAGCCTTCACTGTAATAGATAAATGTGTATGTATTAGGGTGGCCTGTTGTTGAGGGATATCTTAAAAATATTAGTTTTATTTTGCAATTTTTTTCAATTCCTCATTTGATATTCTTATTTGTAGACCCTACAGAGCCGCCCATTACATACAACTACAGTTTGCTGCGGTGTACTTGCGGTCAATACCACATAATCAACGAAGTTCGCTGTAATACTCCACATGCACGCACAAACGTCATCATATTGATGATGCGACGACCTACGGAAACTGGTCGCTGTCGAACATCATGGTGGGCCCTTGCACCCCATGGCACCTGCATAAGGTTACTAACCAAGCCTTGAGAGCAAAACCGATATTGGCCTTAATTTCCTGTTGAATTTAATTCCTTAACTCAGACGGTTTTCCACCGGTATTGCTCATACCGGACTATATGGGCAAATTTACGTTTTTATATGCGCTCCCGTTCTTCTGTTACTTCAGATATTGGTCAGCAACATATAAGTTTTGTAGGTTACCAACAAAACTTATAAGAGAGAAAATTCTGTAACCCTTTTCCCCGATTTGTGCTACAAAAATCTGTAGAAATCTCCGAGATGACTATCGCACCCCGAGAGGAACCAGACCAGGAAACTTAGAGCTATTGATTATATTTGAAGACAATCCACCAGTTAATCTGAAGTCCGGCAGTAGAGTCATGCCCACTTTCTTCAAGGACAACTTAAGATTACGGACAACCTTAACACTTTTGCCTCAACTGCTTTGATAATCTTCTTGTTTTGATTGTTTTGATTTCACACATCCATAAATTCTTCCGAATAAAATATTTTAATGTTTGTTTATTCATACGTTTATGTATATCTTTGAACAAGGAAAGTATATCATACAAGATACATGCACACTTAACTAATACACCAACACACACACACATATATAAACACATACACATATCCCTCAAGCTAATTTTGCTTTTATCTAAATTGGAGTAAAATCAAATCAACCGGAAAACTTTGAAACTTTTTTTTTCTTTTAAATAAATAGACTTCAATTATATTTTACCTACAAAATTTGTATTAATTAACGTTGATGCAAATGTTTTATTTTATATAAAAAATTTATAGATATGATAAATACTTTTAACATTAAGTATGCTTTTAGGATGTGCTGGTGCGTAAAAGTATTACAATTTTAGTTTGAACTTTGGAATTACCGAAATCCCTTTCTCAAACAACGATTTCTTTAGCTTTGGATAAAAATTTTGTCACATTGGCGCAAATCTGGAGAATGCACTGGATGGACTATCAGTTTTTAGGACGATTTATAGATCTTAGTCATACGGATTGCACACGGTGAACGACACCGCTTGCATTAAAAAAAAAACCCCTGGCAATGACTTTGTCACCCAGTGAAGACCGTGGTTTTGAGTGGTTTCGAATTTGATTAAAAAAAACACATAAAGCTTTGAAAAATATCTGAAATATTTACATGATTCTGTACGTCGCTCTATGTAATACAATGATTAAATATAGTTCTACGAAATTGTGGAGCGCGACTAAGCCAGACTGTTTCATAATCTCTCTAACATACCGCGCGTTATCTCACGAATAATTATTTTAATTTTGCCTACTAGTGCTGTCCCTGCAGACATGAGTCTTAGCATAGCCCCACAAAAAATTGCTTAAGGACGTTAAAGAGCTCGATCTAGATGGCCGCTGATCCGCTCCCAAGCGTGAACTTAACTGTTTTAAAAATTAAACATTTTAAAAAATCAGGAAGTTTTGGTTTTACCTTATTTCGAAAACATCGAGCTCTCATCAGATCTCCAAGTTTTGAGGTCCGAAGTACTTTCCTGAACATGTTCTGAGAGCCCTGCGCTATATCTGTATGAATGTGTGTGTCTCTTTTTTGTGTGTCTTGTACGGCTGTTCTAATTGTTTCTAGAGTGATTTTTGAAAACTTCATGAAATGATTCCATAAACTCAGACAGTTCTTGAAACTGAAGAAACACTCTGATGACTGTAAACGGTTAAATATAACGTGATATATCGTGAACAAACAAACAAATTATTTATAATTAATAAACTCTGAATTTATATATATATATATATATATATATATATATATATATATATATCTAATCAGTTAGTGTTCTTGATTCTTTTACAGCAATCGAGAACTACATCAATCACCGCTTATCACGTGGGAATCGGTTGTTTTTTAATTTAAATTAAAAGTGTTTTATCTCGAAGAGCTCAAAAGCATAGCTGTGGGGAGTTGCAGAGACGATTTAGGGTCAAACTGTTTCATATATATTTTTTAACGAAGTAGCTAAAATAATTTTAAATTAAATTTACTGATCTCGTTTTATATTAAAAATATACAAGTCTATTAATTCTGATTTCTCTCTAAAGTTTGAAATATATTGAATATGTTATTTATTTTTAAGTTTGAGTTCTAAATAAAATAAATATTTTAGGCTTGATAAGAATTATCATAAAAAATTCGTACAAAAGCTCTATAAATTGTATGTCTAGATATGGCTGCCCAGCAATGTTCCAGACAAAAAAAAAAACCTGAAGAGATCAAAATAGAAAAGCCTTGGAATTTTTATAACAATCAATTCTAAAATGTAAATTTCTACAATCGAATTATCAGTGAATAGATGATTATGTTTTCTCAAAACACGCTGTTGATAAAAAAGTTTTTTTAAAGACAAAAACAATCTGTAAATTGTCTGATTTGATTTCAATAGTGTTTACATGGTTTCATTACATGGTCTTAATAAATTAAAGCTTTAATGTGAAAACCAACGGCTAGAGCCGGATTTACTATACAATATGACATCGTTAAAATAAATTTAAAACCATTTTGAATTGATTTTAATTAGGTTTTATGAAATGTAACCGTGTTTCTGTATATTTCGGTATGTGTTAAGTGGAGTGCTGCCAAGTTATATGTTGGAAACAGATGATGTTGTGTAGAGAATGCCCATCACATCTGCATTTTGTCTTCCAGAGTTCGCAAGATTTTATATGAAATTTTGTGATTTTGAAGCATTCGCTCCATGTGTGTTCCATAATTTTAAAATATTCATTTGCAAAATAAAAAATAATTTAAATATCTGGCATTCATTTTGGGACACCCTTTATATATGTATATGTAGCATATTTAGCTGCACACAACTCACACATAAGATTCTTTACAGCCAAATATTAAATAAACTTTTGAATTTGTGTATGCATTTCTATTTATGCTCAAATGAACCGGAAATTTGAGATTATTTCATTTATAAAGTTAATTTCAATTTCTTTGAAAGTGTTTAGGCTTCCGAACAACAAAATAAATTAAAAATTTATGAAACTAAATAAACAAAGTATATTTTGAAATCAACATTTCAATTAAATATGCCTGCTATTTGGTTCATTTTATTTATACATATTTTTAAAATTCTGTATAATTAATTTTATATTATTTTGAAACAATTTTTACCCGAATATCTTAAAACTTTGTGCAAATCAGTGCAACTAAAAATAAATTTTCTTAAGCATCTGCTTAAATGTATTTCATTTTTAGTCTTTAATCAATTAAACTTTATGAGCCAATTATAACAATAAATGCACAATCACGTACATCTTTTCAATTATATTTACATATGAGTGTGCATGCGTGTGCATGCATAGCGTTAGCTCCCAAGGAAAATGATTTATAGAAGTTATTGATGTCTAAATCGTGGTAACTATTTTAAGATTTAATATTTGAATGATTTAATTCAAAGAAGAAGTAATTATGAAATTGTACACAATTAACGCATAGTATTAATCCTAGAAACGCGGTTCCAGAGCTGGGAAACTTACACTTATTTCTCGGCGCAAAATTAATAATTTAAAGCAATTATTTTTGTTTGTAAATTTAACCTATTGAAAAGCCTCAATTGTCTACTAAAAACTAAAAACTAAAACATTACAAATTTTTTCCAGGGATGGATAATTAAAAGTTTTTTTTTGCACATTCAGTATTTTGTAGTACATGTATTAAATGAAATGTTAAAACTTTTTAAGTTTTTCTTAAATAAATTTCTTAGACATCATGATTTGCATTGGTAAAAAAAATTAAAATTTTGTTTCCAGGGGTGGGAAATTGATTTGTTTTCCATTCATAAAAGTAAACAAAAAGGCAACTGACATATTTTTGCCAACTAAAACTATTTTATAACTTAAGAAGAACAAAATTGGTACTTAAAAATATATGTAACGCCAGACGTACGCTGGTGAAGGGTATATAAGATTCGGCACAGCCGAATATAGCACTTTTCCTCGTTTTCGATATATATATATACTTTTGTTTATTTATACACAAAGTCTTTTATAAATTCTTTTAGTCTTTTTTAGGTTCTTTAATTTTAATTAAAAAAATTTATTTATATTTCAACACTTCCTCACTTATTTGTGTGACCTCTTCAGCAAATTAATATCCTGAAAATGTCACATAAAGAAGTGACAGAATATTGAGAAATAAAATATTATAAAAATATAAAAATATTTTAGAGATAAAGTGGTCTAATATTTATTAAGCTTAAGGTCTCCTTATTTTTATTATATTATAAAATTGTTTTTCAATATTTCGTCACTACTTTGTGTGACTTCTTCAGGAAATTTATTTTTTAATTAAAGGAGTGACGAAATATTGAAAAACAATTTTATAATATAATAAAAATAAAGAGACCTAAAAGCTTAATAAATATTAGACCACATTATTAATCAAAAAGAGGTCAAAAAACTAGAAGAATTAATATTTCAGAGAATTTTATTTTTAAATTAAATCTTTTGTTTTCTTTCTTTTTATTTACAAGAATCGCAACAGACAATTTTACTAAAAAGCACTTCACAATGGGGGTTTTTGTCCCTAAAATATTTACGATACCAACTCATTGGGAATGGAAGTGTAGGAGTTGTTCCCTTACAACTCATGTTCCCATAATGTTGCGTAGCTTTTGACTTGATCTAACGATATATTTGTTATTGTATGCCTTACATGTGCACATCTGCATGCATGGATGCGTCAAGTCAAAATTTATAATTTATACAAACCACTTGCGTGTGTGTGCAAGTACCAGTTCAAACGCTGGTGCACCCTTCCACATAAAGGAAGGAGATGCCCAAAGTAATTATAAAATGTGAAAACCTTAGGAGAATATATATAATAAATATGTGGACCACAAAAATGGAATAGGACAACATCTATTCGAAAGATGAGGTGCATATTCATGTTTCTCGAAAAGTTATTTATTTAGTCATCAATTTCTATTTTGTGCCATTCAAAGTAGTCCCCCTCCGATACAATACTTTTGTGACAGGGTTTTTCCGATACGCGAAGCAGGTCTGATTTACTATTTTTGGTATGTATTTGAAGTCTCTCAGCGATTTGGTTCTTATCTTCTTAATCGCTCACACTTTAACGTTAAATATCTTGTTCAGCTTAACTTAACAATTTTGGCTTCAGTGTTTGTCAAATTTCACCAGGAAAATGTACACAAGAAAGCAACGCGTTTAAGATTATTGGGGTCTTTTACGAAAATGGGCTTTCCAATCAAAATGCATTTTTTTTACTTCATGAAACTATTGGTCCGCATAAGCAACTAAATGTGTCCAGAATTGAGAGAATTCTGTGCAAGTTTCAGAAATGCTTTCACTAAAATGTGAAAACACCTGCGCATGCTCGTTCAGTTTGCTCTTCGAAAAACACTGCTGTTGTTCGCTATAGTGTGGCAGAAGACTCGTCAATCTCAACTCGCCGTCGTGTACAACAATTGAACATCTCACGAACATCACAGATTCAAATTTTGAAGAAAGACTTGAGTTTGTACGCTTCAATTGACTCAAGAGCTTATCGTAATGAACATTTAAAGCGTTGTCCATACATACTTTCAAACAAAGAAGATCACCCTCAGCGACAAAGCACACTTTCTTTTCAAAGGATTCGATAACAAGCAGAATTGCCGTATTTAGGGAAATCAGTCTACGATCGATTGTTCAAAAGCCGATGCATCCACAAAGACTGACTGTTGCTTGCGATTTAAATGTTGGCGGCATCATCGAGTCGTACTTCTTTGAAAATGAAATCGGTCAAGCAGTTACCCAGAACGGTGATCGCTATAACAAGATCACAGCGGAATTCTTGTGGTCTGAAATCGGGGATGTGGTCCTGGGCGATATCTGGTACTAACAGGAAGGAGTCGCTTATCACAAAGCCAATGAAACGTTTTCTCTTTTGCGCGAGAAACTCCATGGCCGTATTATCTCATGTCCTGACGAAGTTAATTGGTTATAATATTTGGACCGTTGAAAAGAAGAAGTATAAGTCAATAAGTCAAGAGCTTAACAATGAAATAATATGGCACATTAACGATTTTGAATCTCAATAATAGATGGGAAAAGAAGCCCCTCATTAATGTGTAGCTGCTTGTTAATACCAAAATTAATAAAGTTTTTCCCGAATGTCTGTATGCATCACAAGTATCGTTCTAATTTGTAAAAGATCTACTTACGATTACCAGCACCTTTTTGTCGTAAAATTATTTATTACGCTTAAGGTTATGCCAAGGGTTTGTTATGATTACAAAGTCCAAACTAAATACGATTATTATAATTATTTGTGTTTACCTGCATTCAAATTTATGTATACAGGCGCACATTTAAATGAATAGATGCATGAATAATACATCTCTGCAATGTTAAGCATTAAATTTATGTGGTTTAGAATAACTCGTTGGCATTAATGCACTTTTATTTATAATAGTATCGCCATATAAACGATTTAAAGGGTGTCCTTTGATCTTCAATAGTGCTTCTTCTCAGTGATTGCGCTGGTTGCTGAATATTACCGACAGCGATTGAAAATAATGGGTGTTTTTTATAGAGTAACAAAAGTCTAAAAAATAATAGAGCAAGAAAATTTATTTTTAATATCAATGAAACGGGCTTTATTTGAAAGCACCTTCCCGGTACTTTTTTCAATAAACTTTACTTATACAATTTAAAAAAAAAGTTACTTGTTTGATATTTACTTTTCCGAAAAGGAAAGACTTTTGCCTCGAACGAAGTACTTTTCAAACGAGGTACTTTTTGTTTAACAGATATGCGCTAATTTACAAATCCCACAAAATATATTTTTCACAGTAGATTAGGGTTTCTTGTGGTAGAGAGTATCTCTTTTCAACAGATGAGGAAGTGACAGAAATGCATTTTGATTGGAAAGCCCATTTTCGTAAAAGACTCCAATAATCTTAAAGGCGTTACTTAATTGTATACCTTTCCCTGGGGAAATTTGACAAACACTGAAGCAAGAAGTTTTAAGTTAAGCTGAACAAGATATTTAACGTTAAAGTGTGAGAAATTTTTCCTTTATTCTTGAATTTGGCAACAAAATATCATAAATAATGAAACAATTCTTTGTAATTAAAACGAAAATTTTGGAGAAGCTTAACTGCAACTGTGGCACTGTGCGGTCTTCAGTGCTCCTTATATCTTGGCTGAATATATAGTAGTAACTATTGTAGACCTCTGGAGATTCATACAATAAACTTTATTTTATTAAGGGACAGCCTACACTATTTCCAATGACATTTAGATATGTAAATGCATAATTTATAACTAAAGCGGCTTTTGTAAGTTGTTTTATGGAAAAAGAAAACGATAATTTAACACGCAATGCGCTATGAAACATACGAGTTGTTCATGACTGGCATTTCGCTGGTTTTTAATAAAAAGGAACATAAATTTGTTAACTAGAAATCGATATATAAAAACAGACATATTTTTTTAGATCCACTCAATATTTGTTGTTTTGTGCACTGTTTTATAAATCCTATTAAACGTTTCGTTGAAATTATGATCAGAAAAATTAAATTTTGTCAATGAAACAGGCCACTATAAAACCGAAGTCATTTCAATGTATCAGTGAAATTATTTTATTCCATTAATGATACTATTTCTATAAATCAATGGAATTTCATTTTATCAAAGAATGAACTTGACGATATCAACGCAGTTTTTAATTATATATAATTATTTCGATATACTATTTAACTTTATAGGCTGATTGTTCGAAAAATGTTTTTAATTGTGAAGGACTTGAAAATATGCTAAAGAGCAAGGGAAAGTCGATATTAACTTTATATATTCCACATACACAAAAGAGCAGAACAGCAGTTTTCGAAAGCCGCTACGCTTTCATCATCAGTATTCAACTGCATTTTTGATTAATTATGACTTGTTATGTGGATTAATTGAATGTGATGACAATTTCTATTTTTACGAATATTTTGTAAATATATAACTTGCACCGCAGAGCAAAACAGCTGTTTTCGAAAGCCGCTGCTCCTTCTTTGTTAGTACTTATGGGTACATTTGTTAATTACCACTTGTCAGGTTGCTCATTTGAATGTGATAACACTTTCTCTTTCTACCAATTTTATTATAAAAAACCATACGGGAAGTGTATCAAACCGATGGTAACACACTTTTCCGAAGTTCCTGTTGATTATTTTTCTTCATATCCTGGTTTTCTCAATATTTTATTGCACGTTTCTTGAGACGAACGTTTTCGTTTAAATTTTCTTCAGTGCATTTGAACGTTTGTGTCATTTTATTGATTTAGCACAAGCCAAAGCTTTTTAAATATTTCAATTATAAATAATTTGTGTTCAACTATTTCTTGAATTTTATTAGTGAAATTATTTCATTGTATAATTAAAATTGTGTCCATATAAGAAAACAGTTTACAGCTTTAAAATATTTAGTTGAATTCGCCAAGTTTTCATTGAAATAACTTGAACGAAACTGCTTTCTTTGATCCAACAAGGGGCGATTTTTAACGAAATTGTCCATTGAACTAACGTCGAAATTCGTAAAGTTTACAAAGAAACATTTGGCAGTGTAGCAGCAGTTAAAACCAGCGTTGTTTTAATTTATATAATAATTTTTAAAAATTATCGAGGAAATGAACTGTTGATGGGAACAAGTTACACAGATTTTATTCTGTGTAAACTAAGATTTTCTAAAATATTATCGACTTGCTTTAAATAATCGTAAATGGAAATAAAGATAAAATAAAAATATATAAAAGTTGAATATGAAATCAGCACAAAGGAGTCGTGCAATAATAAAAAAAAAAAATAAATAAACTAAAATAAAATAAGATTTATTAGAAATTATTATTGAGTGTAGTTAGAGAATAAGGAAACAGAAGCGTACTTAAAAAATAGGCACCTCCCATTGAAACCGTTCTTGTAATCACACCTTCAACTCAAGGTAAATGCCACGTCACTGTCACATAAACACGACGCTGCAGTTATTGGCGATAACGATTGTCATAACAAGAATTTACAATTATAGAGCCAATACAGCTTTAAACAGTATGTTGTTGTTGTCTTGGTTATTGTTTTGCAAAAACAGAAATATAAAATTTATGTTGAAGCACATAAATTGCAACAGTTGCACTCATGCGACTACAGTATTGGAAAACAGGAGCATCTACTCAGTTATTGTTCCATTTCAAATATGAAAAATGTTTTATATTAAAACATTATATTGTCCTGAAACTTTTTTCTTAATTGGTTTTTTTGTATTGCAAAAAATGTGTACATCTTAGTGCAGCATACATTTAATATCCTTGGCTTTTGAAATTTTGTTAGTTGTATGCATTTCTGTTATCACATCACCTGTACAGTTTTATTTCCCCATGGAATATCGTCGATAATACCCTAAACAATATTGTCAATTTGTGTCATGGCATAGCATCACATTTCATTTCTTGTGAAAAAGCCAGCCCGTGCAATATAGACCCCCAACATCATCGTCACCGTACTCATTTATATGCATCCTGTGCTGCACACAACTTTAAAATGTTACTGTGGGAGTAGTCATTTCATGTCGGATGTTCGTTACATATAAGGAAATTGTAATGGTGTGACACACACAGGGACGGAAATCCTACATTTTTATAAAAAATATATTCTACTTTTTGTTTAACAAAATTATGAATCGACTAGCCCCAGAGCAATGCGTGCAAATTGTTGAACTCAAAATAATTTTTCTATTCGTCAAACTCATCCAATAAAAATTTTAATTTCCGATAAAGCCCATTTCTGGCTGAATGGATACGTAAATAAGTAGAATTAACGCATTTGGAGTGAGGAGAATCCACAAGCTTTTGGCCGAAACACGATTACATCCGCAAAGAATTTCTGTATGTTGCGCCTTATAGACTGGCAGGGTCATTGGCCCATATGCCTTCGAAATTGATGGTGAGTCAAAATGTTATCGTCAATGGTGATAGGAACATGATCCGAAATTTTTTGGTACTTCAATTACCTCTCATTAATCTTGCTGATATGTGGTTCCAACAGAACCCGTTAAGTGGCATGTGGGTCTGCAACTGATTTACTCAAATAAACTTTTGAAATAATTTCACGTAGTGGTCCAAATTATTGGCCACCAAGATCGTGTGATTTAACTCCCTTGAATTGTTTCTTTCCAGGTTATGTTAAGTCACTTGTCTAAACTTGTGTCACTCTATAAAAAACACCCTTTAGCAAGCTGCGTAGTCGAAGAAAAAGATATAAATCCAAATGCTTCAACGAAAAAGCAAAATTGAAAAAAACAGTTTTTATGTTGAATTTAATGTTAATTGAAATTCCCCTACTTTCATTTGATATTTTGATTTTCCCAGAGTCATCAGATGCCGATATCTCAAAGTTGTTGTTGTTTTTATCCGAGTATATAAATGTTATTTAACAATTTATAATGAATAAGTCCGTTTTTTATGGTTCAACTGAAGGAATCATAAGTTAAATTCTCCTCTTAAACAAATTATTTTTACTCACTGATCATCCGATTTTTACCCATGACTTTGAGACATGAGCTCTTAAATAGTGCTGTTGAATACAAATAGAAAGTGCATGAAATATTTAATATGAATATATATTGCGGAAATGTTGAAGACACTGGCACCTCTCCAACTGGTACAAGCTCCTCGTCTTTGCAGGATTTGAGATGAATTAAAATCCGTCTATCCTAAGGAGTGGGTCCGCTGAAGAGAAAGTCGAAATATTTTCCAAATATTTCTAGTGACGTGAAACCGCTTAATTATTGCTGCAATCAAATGTTATACCAATTAAACTCTGTCGCATCTGTGAAAGGATTTTCAATTACCGGTCTAATTCGGTCTTCAATCTTCGCAAATGCTGAGGAGACTGTGTTTTTAGGCAAAAGTCTTTCTTATTCATATTAATTTTAAAGATTAAGAATATATTTTACTGCTTATTTCTTTCCTTTTGTTAAGCAAAATAGAGCAGAACAGCTGTTTTCGAAAGCCGCCACACCTCCATCTTCGGTGATCATGAATATTATTATTTATGCCCAGTTTCTAAGTGGCGTAGTTTAATATATAACAGTTTCTATTTCTACTAAATTTTATTATTAAAAAGAATACGAGAAGTGTATGAAACTGATCGCAACACATTTTTGTTAAGTCTTTGCGTTGCCGTTTGACTATTATTTTAATTTTTAAATCAACCGGAAATCACTAATTGATCAGGTAAATAATTTTGTACTTCCTCAAAAAAAATCGTCTCTTTCGAATTTCTTCCTTCACGATATCTCTTGAAAGAATTAACCGGTCAAAAGCGGTTTACGGTGATCGACCTGGTAAATCCCTATATTTTTTTCAAATAGTTAGTTTTCTTAGCGGGGTGTTCAAAATAATAAATATATTATCTTAAAGTGCTTCTCAGATACAAATTAATTTTTTATGAACCCGGTCTTATAAAGGCTGGATAAACGAAGCTGTCATTAAAACACACTTTTTGACATATTCAGTATTGTTGCTACCTGGGTAAAGTGCAAATATGGAAATAACCAGTGAATTAAGACGTCCGCTCTGTTCATGAACTTTTTAAGCACAATTTCATATCATCAATGGCGACTTTCATTGTTCAGAACGTCAGTTTTCTGCGGTTTGTTCGCGTAAACCCGACCTTCAAATAGCCTGAGAGAAAATAATCCAGCAGCGTTGAGTCACAAGAACGAGGTAGTCAATTGACAGCACTAAATCGAGAAGTTATAAACCCGGGAAATTTCTCATGCAATAACCTTATTAGATTGATCGGTCGTGTGGCTTGTTGCGCCGTCTTGACGAAACCGAAGGACACTGATGTCACATTACTACCCTAGCGCGGAGCATTCACGCTGACAGCGTTTGAAAAAAAAGGCCAGATGATGCTGTCTGACCACAAACCGCACCATAGGGTTCCTCTCTTTGCATGCGATGATATTTTGAAGACTGTTTTTGGATTTTGTGGGCCTGATATCCAAAAATTTTATATATTCGGATGACCGCCTAATTAAAATTGGGGCCTCGTCACTAAAGAATATTTTATTGGAAAATGCGTGGCATTCAAACAAGTTGTAATAAATAATCGATTAATATTTATTTAAAAGTTCTTGTTAGTATTTATTCGTGTATTCGACGTTAATACGAGATAATTAAAAGCAGCGACTAATTGCCGTTGAAATAATCGTTTAGGTTTAAGTTAATAAATTTTAAGTTGAAATTTCCACTTGTTTTTTTTTCATCATTAAATTAAAGATACTGAAAAGCCCAAAATTAGTTTTTGCTCAAATACTGGACCGAGTTTGAATAGAATAGTCGGCCACGCAAAATATATTCGATTAATTATTATTATAATTCTTATTTCGCTATTTTTATTTAGGCGAATGTTTTTTTACTCAAATACCTTTTTCCGAATCACTGTTATTCGATTAAATCTTTATTCATATACCCAATTAAAAATTTTTTGTAATAAAAACCATTTTATTTCACACCAAAATTCTGAAAAGTGATTGTTTAAAGAACACACAAGGTATTTGAACTCATTATTTAGGTGTTACATATTTTTTATTCGATTACTTCCGTTTTCAAGTTTGATTTCTACATCACCAGCATGCTGGCTTCTTAATACGCCGCAATCACTGGTCGGCCGGTTTAAACGAGTTGAACTCTATGGATGGGTAGATAGTGAACTTCATACAAAATGTTGCGCAAAGTGTCTCTAGTAACGCCCATCTGCTGCGAACATCGACGTTATCAGTCTCAGATGGAACCTGAGATCACCCTTTGTTAAACTCTTTGTTCAAGGTTTTAAATGTCTATAGTTAAAATTTCCCAAACTTTCTACTAAATAAATTTTGGAGGATGACAGTCCAGTTCTTGACATTTCATCACTTGACAGCCAATTTATTTCCTAACCTCAAATGTGTTTATTTTTTAAATTTCTCATACATTTTTTTATTATTATTTTTCAAAATGTTTACTTTTCATGAACTTAAAATGCAATTTCTGTGTGCGGTAGTACAATTACTATAAACAAATTTTCCATCTCTGACCACCCATTAAATATGACCAGGTCACTTGTGCATACTTCCTGTTCATACTGTAGATGTATAGATACATATTATTTCCATTATTTGTTTTTGATTTTTGTACCCTCGGGTATTGATTATGTTGAAAAAGCAATTTATTATTATTTTTGTAGCCAACAAATGGCACACAAATATTTTAAGCAATCGCTTAGTTACAAAATTTGTATGAATATATTTCCATAGAAGAAAGAACTTTTGCCAGCCCAGAAGAACACGTCAATTTAGGTGGAGAAGTTCGATACACATTTTCATACGGACCCATTGGATCCATTGTGATTCTTTTTAAAAGTCTTTAATTTTTAACTTGCGCTGGAAGTTGAAACAACTGAAACAACTGAAGCAACTGAAGCAACTGATGTCCCCTCTAGTCGGGGAGTTATTTAAAAACCTTAAAATATTTGTAGAATACACAAGCGAAATCCCAGAATGTTATAATTCTCAATTAAATTAAATATTTTCATTTTATAGAACTATTTAATGCTCTATTAAATTTAATTTTAATAGATTAATTGTTTATAGATAGTTTATTTTTAATTCAGAAAGACATGTATAAAAAAATATCAAAGCAACATCAGTTTTGTACATTCAATTTGCATGGCAGAGCAGAACAGGTGTTTTCAGAAGCCGCTACACTTTCATTATCAGCACTCTTGTGCATTTTAATTTATTACCATTTGTTAGTTGGAATTATTTAATCTGCTGCATATCGTTTAATTTGATCTCCTTTTATCACAATTCCACATATTTTATTTTATTCTCACGGTTTATTTTTTTCTCACGCCGCCTTGTTAAATGAACAAAAGTCGTTCGATTCAATGTGTGGATAAACGGATTATTGATTGCATTTTTCATTACGCACATTAAAGCATGAATAAATTCACTTACACACCAAAACACAAACACGAATACAAGAATTTACGCGAATACAAGAATGCATGTGTATTGAAATTGTACATACACACGTGCGATTGTATCTCCAATGCTTGGTGATTTTTGATATTCCTGAACACGAATACGATTAAGTGAAACAACAATCACGAATACGAATGTTATTAATTTAATTTAAAAACATCTACCACAGAACTCAATTAAGCGGGAGTAGAGAGTTACGAAAAACTTTGTTCCGCTGAAGCGCTGTTTCGGCTGCAGTGTTGCAGTTCTTTTAAAATTATTCTTTAAAGCCGATAGAATCCAGCAGATGTTACATGTTAGATGTACGTGTAGGTGACATTTCAAAACTAAGACTAGTTAACATATCGGGTGAGCCAATATTATTTCGAATCTAATCACATTCATAATATCGAAGCTTTTAAAAAAGTAACTTTTTCGCATTTTTCATTCACAATATCTCGCGAACTGAGTAACCGATTTTGACTCGGTCTTTAAATGCCAAGAGCTGATTAGGTTCGTAAAATAGATCGGGGAAGCCGTTCGTGAAAAACCAAGTTGAGAAAGTAATTTTGTCTAAGTTCGAGATCTCTTGAAATCTTGTAGATCGAATCGGTTTAAATTCACAGAAAATCTAAGCTGAGCAACTCTCTTCAGAATGCTACCAATTCGGTTCAACTGTTCAAAAGCTCTAAGCGGGTCCACATACTTCATGCACATACACACACACATCTACACACACATACACACACATATACACACACTCAGGCATACAGACATAGCAACGGACTCTCAGAATTAGTCAGGGAAGCTTTCCAGGGGCCAAAAACGAGGAGATGTGACGAGAACACGATTTTTCAAAACGGGCTGAATCCAGTAACTTCCTGATATTTCTAAATTTTCGATCTTTTCGAAAAACGATCTATTATTGTATGATTAATAAAATTATATGTGTATAAATTTTTACAGCCTTTCAAAAACTTGTTTGCTCATAGAGGCTCATAAATTTGTTTAATTAACCTGTTATAAATCAGAAAAGAGTTTCCTAAATAAGGGCTCTATAGTTTAAAAAGTGGAATCTAGCAATGAAACGTTTTTTAATGAAAAAATTTGTAAAAGAAAATATTTTTTGGTACAATTGTTGTGGAAAAAGTACTATTTTATCAGCCTGCTGATATAACCCTGATGGGTTTATAATATTTTTAATAAAATTTAAAATAATTATGTATTGGGAATTGGGGCGATAATTTGATTGTAACTCTGCTTTAACTTTTATGTTGTGAAACAATTCAACTTATTTTTTAGAGATCTCACAAATCGAAAATGTTACAACAACTTAAAGTGAGACAATTTTTGATCAGTTTGCCCTTTAAATAAATTTCGTAAATTAATAATAAAATGACAAGAAAAAGGAATTACATATTCTGTGTTCTGCTCTCCAGCAAATCAAAGTGAATAAATTAAAGGGAGAAGCAAAAGAAAAAAATCGTGGAAAAAAATAATTCTCGATCAATTTTGGCATGAAATTATTCACGGGCACTCTTTCCACGATTATAAAATTTAGAAAAAGGGGAAACAAATCAAGCGAAAACTTATTGATGATAATTGTCTAAGGATTTCCTTTAGGCTTCATGCATAAATTATGGTTATAATTTTTGTGATAATTATTAGCTGTCTACAAAATATTCGATTATGCAAAATATTTGCACATCACTAGTGTTTATATTCAATTGCAATCCTTTATTTATTTCATTTAAATATCCTCTTTTTTTAATTCTTTTTACTTCGTCGCCAATGGGCACTTAATTTGCTACAATTTTTTTCTCTTTCTACGGTTTTTTGTTCTCAGCGATTTTCTGCAATTGTGTACGAACAAATAAACGTGTAGGAATGACTGAATGAGTGAACAAGTGAATGAATGATCGAATGATGGTATGAATGACTGAATGAATGAATAAATAAATAAATCAATGGCTGGTTGGATGGTTGGCAGTTGGTTTCATATGGGCTCAATATAATTAAATTAAAAATTGTTTAATGCACGCAATAAAAAATTAATATCGTATAAAACATTTGGGTCAATTTAAACAACAAAACCGGCAATAAAGCCACTCGTACACGATTTTAGCAAAAAAAAAAGAAGGAAATAAGAATATGCATGTAAAAGTAACAGTTTTAATATTAATAAAATTATACTGCCATTAACTCTTTTCTGATACATTAACCAACTTTAGTGTGGTTTAATTAGCTTCATGATTTTAATGCACGAGAAATTTTGTTTTATTTTTTTATGATTTCATATGGAAAAATTTATGTATGCAAATAAATAATAATTTAGCAAATGGCCGATAATTATATTCCGTATGTTCATGATTTGAAAGAAATGCGTGTTTGGAATGTCCAGCTTTTGGAATGGGCAGGCCAACTTGGCGAATAGTTTAGGACTATTTTTAAGCTTGGAAATGTTTGATAAGAAAAAGCACAATTTCTTTAGGCTGTACTCACAATATATATTTTATGCTTATAAAAATAAAATGTTTTTTAATTAATAAGGCCTTCTATTTTTGTTACAGCTATTTAGCTTTTAGCGTTTAGCTCAAAGAAACGGGAAACTTTTTTATGTTAAAAATACTGTCTGTTTCAAAAATAACCTGTAAAATATCACCTGCAAAACAAGTAAGAAAGTTTTAGTTAAAATGTAGATACAACTTTAACTTCTTTTCGGCTGAATGTTTTTATTTTTCATAGAAAAATACTGTTGCCTTCAATTCCTTTCATCAGCTGGTTTTTGTCACACTGAAAGATAAAGCCAGGTTTAAGTTGATGTACTTTCCTCAATATTTTATAGCACTTAATGCACAAACTGTACTGCAGCTGTTTTTGTTTGCATAAAGAAATAAATATATGATACATAAAGTGCAGTTTAAAATAGGAATTAAATAGAAATTAATATATTAATAGTATGGAAATACTTAAACAGGACGAAAAAATGCTTCACAATCCCATTCTGAAAGAAAACATATGCAGATGTGTTGGATTTTTATGTAAATTCTTCAAATACCAACAGCTCTTTCCAATATACAACTTGGCAGCACTCAACTTATCACAGCTAAAAATGATTAAAAATTGGTTTTCACAAAAATTGTTTATGTGGTTAAATCAGGTTTTAAAAGTTGTCTTCAAAGTTAAAACCATAATAAAATCATTTCAGTGTCATCATGACTCAGGATATGATCTCCTTCATAGAAAAGTTATAGTGACTGGGCTGTATAAACGGAATACTACTTGTCGAATATTATATCTGAACTCCTCCAGGTTGAAAAGACCTCTTTAAGAGATTTATTCCACATACAAATTGTTCGGTCCAATAATAAGTTCTCCCTCCTGTAATGCGTGGTTGCATCTCAATTATAAATGGTTGCGCTCTCAATAAAGAGCGTATAATTCGCAAAAAACCATTTTCCAACACCATCTCCCTGATTTCACTTGTGCGCATTCCAAACGAAGTGAAACGTCGCATCGATGCTGCATCAATTCAATAGTTTTTGCTACTCTGCTACCAGAGTATCACTCTCTCTTGTTCTTGGTCCAGGAAAATAAACGTCTTTAGAAACCGAACATCGTAATATGTTTTGCCAGGTGAAACTTAACTCTGGAAAGCGCTGTACAAACTGGAGTTAGGCGGAGCTTTTCAGGTTGTTGTACAGAATTTTGTCCACAATATATATAAGCAAACCGAAGATGCTTTCAATAACGATCACAACAGAATAAATACGGACTTTAATAATAATGATTTTTACACAAACTTTGTTAAAACTCTTTAAGTGATTTACCCAAAAAATTTGATTCGGAAAAAATATGGAATAGCTAAATGTTGATATAAGAACTCATAAACGGTGGTAAAGCAGAGGGGGGTGGAAGTATTCTAGAAAACCTCTTTGATACTTTTTTTTTGTCTTGGCATGGCACTACGAGGACGACCTTAACATATGCAGCACAATGTGGCAGAAATATAAAGGAGGGGATAATGTTAAGAGGACAGATGAAGACCGATTGGAAGAGAGAAAATTCTGTTGCAGCTATTTTTACGTTTTGACTTCGCCGTGAATTCTTCTGCAAGTACTGACGAAGGAGGGTGCAGATCCTGGGGCAAATTAATATTTGATACAATTCGAAGTTTTAAAATATTTCCATATAAACTGTATTGAAATATTTCGTAATTTCGTTCGATAACGAGTGCTGTAATTTGCCCCCTGCTCTTTTAGTACATGATGGTGTTAACTGCTTTCGATAATGTTCAGCCTACGCTATTGATACAAACCGACAATACACTGATGTAGATCACAAGAATTCGTCCGGAGTCGGACCAGGGATCTAAGGCGTCGTTCTCTAGGGTTCACTACTTCAGACTGAAGCACCTTTTTTTGGATGTGGACCTTTTGCTCCTCAAATTAATTAATCAATGCCTTTTAGAATCACTTCCTTGTAATTGTAAAAACAGAATTAAGGGTTTGTAATGAAGCCTTTAAACTGCACGTGTGGCGAAAATAAATATCGCTTAAAGAAACTGAAGACACGCTTTTTCAGAAAATCGAGCTAAAGAACAAAAATAGATCTTTAAATAAACTCAAAACAATAATGAACCAAAATACAAATTTTATTGCGAAAAAAAACGTAAAGCGCTCGATATTTTGAAAAATAGGGTACAAAAGCCCAGAGTATATATTTTTCTCACGATATTACTTGTATATTTGGCTCATTGTTGTTTTAAATTTATTTTAAAATTTATTTGGAGCTTTTTAGTTTTAATATTCTAACAAATCGAGTGTTTAGTTTCTTGAACTATATTTATTTGTTATATATAACTTTTATGTGCTTAGAAAGCCTGTAGCAATACTTGCACGTTATGAGAAGATAAGAACATAAACTACATCAACAATAACATAACGTATGAACAACATTGTTAACAATATTAAGCATACGCGTTCAAGCACAATACAAAAGGAAAGTTCGATGCAAACACACATGCCAGTCAAGCCAATAAAAAGCGTATAAAAGGACTGCAACATACTTACAATACTGAATTACATTATTCTGCTTATAGTCAATACCCAGCGTATTAAACCACAAGTGCGGCGTTTTGGGGAACTCCAACTCCAAATATATTTTTATCAGAAGAAGAGCTCCGTCACTGGTTGCAAATACGCATATAATAAATATTATTGAGTTGAAAAATATTTGATTTTGATTAATTTTAAATAATAAGAAATAATTTTATTTATAACTAATTAGGCTTGTAGTTGTTGTTTAGGTAATAACTAAACTCTTTGGTTAAGCAATATTTTATCCGGCGTTCTTATATATTTCAGTTACATTCATTGCAACTGTCTAAATATTTCGAAATATTGTCCAAACATTCAGAGTCTTTATTACGTGGCTAAAATAATCAACTTTTTACTGAATCATAAACATTTAACCAAGACACACATTAAAAAAGCTTAGCATGTTATTAATAACCCCGGTAAAATGTTGGAACTGTTTTATCATTTTGCCGTTTGTTGGTTGTTGCACAAACTAGAAATTATCTTCACCACTAAGGACGTGAAATGCTCGTTGTAAGTAGCCGTTTGGAAAGGAAATAAATTTAAAGGCAGTGCCAATAATTTTTATTAAAAATAATTGTTAATAAATTAACTATTTGACATACTGTCATTGTACTATTATAATATGAAATTTATTTGTTGGGTGGTTAAGCAATGTCTATATGTATTTCATTGGCGCTCTTTACCGAATCGTCAGTAGACTCTAACCACAGTTTTGAAAAGTTTCACACTTCTCAACCTATTAAAAGACTTTTACAAACCAACCATCTGAGGCTATGAAACTTATACAAACCAAAACCCAACAAACAACTTTTATTCGGTATATACAATGACAGTATATCAAATAGTTAATTTATTAACAATCAAATTGAGATTTTATTATTAATTTTTCTTATAAATACTTTCATTGTTATCCAAAGGGATTCTAATTGTATAAAGGTGTAGAAAAATAAAACAGAGTCATATCGATTAAAAATTGTTTGTTGGGTTGTGGTTTGTATAAGTTTCATAGCCTACTACACTTATTATAATGTGATTTTTTTAAATCATTTGTGAATTTTTATAGGTAATTTATTAACATAATTCTCAGATGGCTTGTAAAAATCTTTTAATAAGTTGAGAAGTTTAAAACTTTTTAAAACTGTGCTTAAAGTCTACTGATGATTTTTGCTTAACCACCCAACAAATAAGTTTCATATTTTATTAAAAATATTGAAATAAAGTTAAATTGAAGTAAAAGGTTTTGATTAAAATAACTAATTACGAAGTTGATCGAAATGTGAAATGCTTAATTAATATTCTCTAAAAATTTATATATATTAAATGCTTATCAATAATTTAGTGCTACAATGAATGAAAGAGGTGTAATTAAAAATATATATATATGGAAAAGTTTTTGAAGCTCTACTGACGTTTATTTGTTGTTGTTTCCGGACTTTGTTTTTCAATAGTGGAATAAAAAAATGCACCTCATGTTCATGTGGTTTAGAAGTTGAGTATAATTTGGAATATTTTGCGTATGACAGGGAATCTTTAGATTTGACATATAATTTTAAGAAGTCAATCTTTCGATTCAACAGATACTTGTACACTTAAAGCTTTTTATGTCTCTTTGCATTTTGCTAACCCTGAATATTGTACAACTGCTGAGACCTCTAGTGCTCTGGCCAGTTCTAACATATTGAACGTGATATGAAAATTAAAAAATCTATGCTGTGATGTTTTCTAAGTCAATATATATTAAAACTAGATTCATTAATCGATTACAAAAGTAGCATGCGATTGTGTTGGTAGAGCTCATTAATCTTTTAAATTATCGAATAAAATAATTTGTTTTACTTTGTTATAATAAATATTCGAGAATTCCTCCACGGCTTCAGGTAGATAAAGAACTCAAAATAGTTAATAATTTAGACATCTTAAATTGAATTAATTAGATTAATTAAATTAGTAATTGAAATATATTTTCTTTCAGTAGACTAATTAGTCTAAAACGATGCGTTTATTAATCGTTGAAATCGATTAATTAGTCAAGTAATGAACCGTGAGTGGTTACTGTTCTTTAATCGAGGAAGCTCCTTTACTTTTTATCATATAACTCTTCTATTTTGCTCAAATTCTCATCGAATTTTAGTATAGCAAAACAAGCTTTTAAGTTACATTAAACTTTTTTGATTATTTTTTGAATAAAATACAATTAAAAATATTTCTGTTTATATTCCCTTCAAAAATGGTTCCACTAGAATCATTTATAAAAGTTGTTCGTCGCTTCACAAAAGAATGGTAGCCATTTAGGGTTAAGCAATTAGAACAGAAATTTAACTGATCGAATACCCTGATATGTAGGAATTGCCATAACAGTCCTGCAAATAATGTGAGAACTTTTTAGGATCTTCTGTAATCGATTAATGTTGCATTAACTAATAAACAAAATCGGTCAAATTATTAGAGTGGCTAAGCGATTAAAATAAGAAATTGCAGAAACTCAGTTGATCTAATACCCATGGCAGACCATCATTTTTAAAAACTTTTCTTTCAAGTAAGTCTGCTTCATTGATATTAAAACTATTTTGCCTGGTTTTATGATGATTAAAACTTTTATCCCTCTATAAAAAATATTCATAAAACATTTTCTAATACCCGCAGTAATTTATTCAGTTTAGCAGAATATAAACATAAATTTCCAAATATATGAAGTTTTGCTTAATTTTCGAATACACCAAAATTTAAAACATTCTTGCTGTGTTCTTTTTTAAAAAAGAATGCAACATGTCTTGCACCTTTTCATTGAAAAAGACAATATTTTGAACATTAATTTTTAGAAATTAAAAGCACATTATTTGATTGAAATTATTTTTGTTTTACTGCTCTTTCAAACTGACACTTCTTAGAAAGGAAATGAAAAAATTTTACATGTTTTCCAAAAAAGATAACACCTGTTATCGATAATCGAAATGGGTATTTTGCGGTTAATCAAATAGTTTCCAGAAAAGCCTTGTTCTGTTCTGCTGCGTAATATTGGGAAGTTTAATTGAAGACATTCCTTATATATACTATATACTTTGTAATCAGTGTGTGCATAAATTTTGCATTAAAAATAAAAATAGCTGAGAATTAGTTGCAATTATTCTTTTAAATAATTAAATATATTCCAAAGATATAATTCATCAGGCTTTCCTTAATGCTAATAATTATGTATTTGCAAGCAGCAAATCTTGCTCGATAATCCCCCATGAAGAATTTCACTTAAAAGCACTTGAAATGAAATTAAATTTGACAAGCGAATCGGAAGTAAAATAATGACAATTCAATTACTAAAAAGAACACATGATGGTTAAGCTGATATTTCAGCAAAAAGTTACCAATTATATATCTAATTACAAAAAAAAAAGACAATAAAAAGTTGTGTGATAAATTTCTACTATAAAAAGCCAAGTCTTAGAAAACAAAGTACGTCAGTTTGAAGTACACGGTCTTAGCAAACACTCGTTGTTTTAGCCAACCATCAACGGAATACCATAAATCTCTATCAAAAATATCAAGTGAGTTTTTGCTATTTTATATTTTAAACTTGAAAAAAATAAGTAAAAATAATAACAAAAATAAAGTCTTTTATAAAAATGCACAAAATCAAGTCAATCACACGGATTTCAATTTCAAATTTTTGTTAAATTTGTGGTTAATCTGCTTGAGTAAAGAAACGCCTACACACTTTTTCTGTTTCCAGCAAAAAAAAAAAATTAAAATTATATTTAGATTTTGTTTGAACTACTTACGCTGAAAGGGCAGTAACCGTTTTCAATATTTCAAGTTATAAATAATTAATTAAGTAGTTTGAAATTTCTGTGCAGAAGTGTCAAGATATCAATTCTTTCTAAGGCCATTGTGGTGTGCTGGATCAGAGCAAGTCCCTGCTGATTTCTTGACCCACTATCTATCTAGTTTACTCGTTTTTGTTTATTGTAGGCAAATAAAAAAAAATATGGAAAATCATTGACACTGAATTCCCGTTAATTTTAACCGCAAAACTATTTTTCTTTCTAGTCAACCGATTCTTACTCAATAAAAGATGATTGATATAGTTTTCGATTACCATAAAGAATCGAGATCACTAATTAATGAGATATATAATTTCGGAGTTTATAAAAAGAAAGAACCTTTTTCGAATTTTTCCGTTCACGATATCTCACGAACGGGTTAACCGTTTTTTAACCGGTTTACGGTGATGGACGCTTTCTGGGAATGCTCAGAACTGAATAGTTTGTGGAATCGATCGGTGAAGTAGTTGAAAAGTTATTTAAAAAAACACACAAAAATACTTCTTTTATAAGTTTTTTGAGATCTCTTGAAATTGACACATTCGAATCGGTTTAAATTCACAGGATTTCTAAGTTCCAGAATGCTTTTCAGAACGCTGTCAGTTTGGTTTAATTCGGTTCATCCGTTCAAAAGATACGAGCGGGTCACACACTTACACACACAAACACATACACACACATATATATATATATCAACACACACGTACAGTTGTATAAACTACAAAAGAATTTCTACAAAAGAATGCAACATATTTTCCACTTTTTAACAGAAAATTGCCGAATTCTGTCATTTGAAAATAAGAAATTCATTGGAAATTAATCGAACATCATTCACGAAAGATAATTTATATTCTAAAACTCTTGCAAACGGCCACTTTTTAGTAAATAAGTGAAAAAATGTTGCATGTTTTCTAGAAAAGATAACGCCAATAGAGGCATAATGATGGGGGCTCAGAATTAGTCAAGGAATTTATCTAAGACCTCAAAACGTGGAGATCTGATGAGAATTCAATTTTTCCAAAACGGGGTAAAAGCAATGACTTTCCGATTTTTTTGAAATTTAAATTTTCCTAGTGGGAAGTTAAAAATTTAATAGAGTCAGAGATGGCATATTCTCTGTGCTCCAAATTTATTTTAGAGCACTTTGACTCACTAGAAAAAGTATCAAGAGGAAACTAGTTTTCGATTAAATTGAAGAGGCTCATCAGGATAAAAGGATAACAGATTAATTGGGAAGTCTTCTTGTTTTATAAACTTATCGAGTTGTTATGCAAAGCGGGCATGGTTCGTTAGTGGTTAGTGGAAGGTGGCCAATTAAACGAAATAATATTTGCCTTGTGCACAATGACAAGACCCAAGAATTAAAAAAAAAAAATAAAAGTATCATGTGTGCATTATTCGACTTTAGTTTTGAAACAGAAAACTAGAAAGTCTTTTATAAATTTCCTCGATAGAAATTCAATTCCCCTGGAGTGTTAGCGGATTTTCATAGTGTCATTCCTTCGATGCTTTTCCGTGATATCTGATAGATTTTTTCTGCTTTTTATAACTTTTCTCTAGTTAAAACAAAAATCACCTTTTCTCGGCTGAAACTCCTTTTCTATAAATACGTGTTAAGCGTTCTATAACTGACATGTTTCCAATTTTATACTAAATCTGTGACACAAAATGACGAGGCAACTTCTGGAAATTTCATAAAATTAAATTTCAACAACGAACAGCGAAAAACAAAACTTTCATTTAAAATTGTTTATTATAAAATGACATAAAATATTTCCTACCATCTAAAATTATTGAAATTATTTATTAAACAAAAATCTTGTAAAAATTCCCCTTTTAAACTTGCACACCGAGACAGCCGGCAGACAATATTTCAGACATCAGGAAATGTGGTTAAAGAAAATACGAAACGAAATATCATTAAAGAAATTAAAATATGACTTGAAGAAAACAAACTGCTAACTCTGCTTTGTTCGTTGAAAAAAAAAATACGTTTTTGTTGTTGCTGTTGCTTTTACTTAAACGCACCATTTAATAATCAATGAAACGGATCTTAATTGACGCCAATCAGGCAGATACTCTACAAGAATTCCACTGCCTTAAGAGCAGCAGCAATTAAATCAAAATAGTTTTTTTGTTTTCTTTAGTGGTTATTTTAATAACTTACCACGTGCTGGATAAAATATTTAAAAATATTTTTATTTGCCCTCTTGTTTGTTCAAAAATAGCAACTATAAATAAACTTTATTATATTAAAAAAAAAACAGAAATACGTTTTAACTAGTTTCAAAACGTGGGAAACTTTTCCAAACCAGTATTGAACTAAAGATAGTGAAGCGATAGCAAGTGGTTGTTAGTGAAACGCTGCTTATCACCTGGACTGAGAAATCGCTTTAATTGGTCTACCATGAATCCCGACTATGTAACAGTTTCAGCTAGACTTTGAACCTGAAGTTAACTTCTTTGGATTCTCTTAGAAACACCTGACCCCCATAAACATTATCAAGAGTGGATTTCAATTTCTATTTTTACAATGAGAAAACGCGTTTGCGGCTGATACTCACGTGGTGGTTTTATGAAAGAATATTTAATACGTTTTAAATCTGTTGATTTACATACTGGTAAAACACAAACAAAATTATTCTAACAAGTAAATCTTAATTAACTTAAATCTAGTTGTGACAGTAGCTGGTTCATACACTGACAGAAATTAAACCAAAAAATGCTGCGAAACAGATTTCGAATAAATTTTTTGATGTGAAAATGCAAAATTTCATGTTAAAATCTCATGTGTTTAGCACGTGTTATTTGTTGTTGTTGCCCTTCTGAGAGCATAAGGGTCCTTTGAGAGCAGAAAATGTTCTTTGAAGCTAAATCTGCATTAACTTTCATAAAGAGCATAACATTTTCAAGTGGTTGCGCATGTCAAATAGGCTCCGCAGGTGCTAATTTATTAGCCACTATGAACTGCTCAAGGATCTGTTTTTGTTGAGAACTTTTTTCAATCGCCAACCGTTTTTTTTGCTACACGAGAATAAAAAAAGACAAACTATGATTGGAATGAAATTCATTATTTAAATCTTTTATAATTTACTTAATTGGGTTTTAAATATTTTACGATATGTCCCCCGCATAAACGGGGGGCTAGTGAACAGAACCATTTCTCTACGATTATTAAGCGTCTTGTTGGGTCCGAATTTTGCTGATAAGTTTAAAAAAAAAAACATTCAGTTAAAATGAATTGACAGCATATGTCATTCACAGTAAAACGGCAGCTTATTTCAAAGTAACTATGGATCTATAAGGCTGCCAGCATATAAAACGCTCATTTCCTTGTCTTGAATGCATTTTGTTAATCGAATTATGTTAATAAAAAGGGCTGCCTGAAAAAATAGCGAGAAAAAATTTGGAGGCCATCAAAGGCCCCTTTGATAATGCCGAGAGTACTACACCCTACACAATCCCTACAAATGACGTACTAGTTCCGGATTAACACCTAGTACTTCTCACGAAGACTACCAGAGCAGCTAGTAGTGCATCCCTGAAAAATTCAGAACAGTCACAGAGAAAATGCTCTGTTGACTCCTCTTCTTCTTTATGGAAGCAGTTAATACAGCGAGCATCGTGGGGCGAGCATAAATCTCTGACATGTGCACGATGGCACCGTACCCCCGCACTGATCCCGGCTTCTTCAAAAAATTTAGAAGCTGTTTAGTCCGAAATCTGCTAAGTGAGGGCCATAGAATTTCATATACCCTACAGGTGGTAATTTTATTTTGAAGAAAAAAATCGTTTGTCTCATGACTCTCGTACTCAAAGTCAACTTATAGTATGGTGAACCATGCGAGTACAGGAGTGAATTAATAGCAATCTGACTAGTAAAAATGCTTGTAAATTAATATGAACACACTTGATGATCGCTTTCAAGTCAAAAATGCGCCTTAAGATGAACATAATTGCTGAGAATACAGTGAAAGCTACGCAATCGAATTATTCGTCAAACTTAGACTAGCAGAAGCGTTCTTTTCGGCAGCGCACACAATGCGATAATGGTGAAGCCTTAAATCATCTGTAGCGCTGACAGTTGTATAAAATTTCTTTGTAACGTTGCCAATCCATTGCACAATACGTCAATTATGATGACAATAATCTCCCCATAATGCCCAAAAAGTGGCCACTTTTGGACGGCCACTTAATGCGTTCTGCGTTATTCGTAAATAGTAAATTCTTTACTAAACAAAAGGTAATTTAGGAGACGCACATTTAACAGCTGACAGCGTTGCCAGACTTAATTACAAGCTTTACTTTTATTACTTTAATATTATGTAGTGCGGAAGTTATGCCGGCTACTAAATGCGTTTAGTAAATTTAATATTTTTTACTTGAAACTCTACGCTTTTCATTCAATTTTTCGCCCCGATTTTTCAAAAGCCTTCGACTGATGATCTCGTTCACTTTCAAATAAAATTAAAAACCCACAATTTCTTTGCGTGTACAAACAACCCCCTCAGACATTAACTAACCATTAAGTTTTTTGCGTATAACCGAATTAAACATGAAAAATAAAACTGCGAAATTTAATAAAAGCCGGTAATAATTGTTGACTGTTACGCAGTTGCAAAAACTTGATTTGGTACTTTTTTTATATGGGATTTCTGGCTCCTTCGCTTTCTTGTAAAAGGTGATACTACGAAATTTGCTCTCCAACAAAACGGCGTGTAAAAATACAATTTATTTTTTTATTTGCTTTTGTTTTCTTTTTTCTTACAAAAATAAGCTGATGCTGGTAGTTGTTTGTTTTGTTGTTTATTATTTCTTTACTTAAAATCCTATACAAAAAGCCATGTAAATTGAAAAAGTATTTTATTTCAAAATAATCGTTACAGCATTCGTAATACATAAAGCGTTTTGTTTAAAAGTGTAACAGTGAAAGACTTTTAATTAACACACAAGAATAAAAGAGTGTTTTGACTTGATTTAGTCAAAAATCATGTTATAAAAAGTGTTGAGTTGTTTGTAAATCCAAATATATTTTTTCACAGCCTTCAAAATGTTCTCCACAAAAGTTGTAGTCTCTGCTGTTGCAATCGTTGCCCTCAGCTGCTGTCTAATTGAAGTCAGTCAGGCGTTACCATCTGTGGGACACTACGGCAAACGTTTTGGTAAGTTTTCTTAATTTTTTATTTAGTTGTTATAATATTTTTTGGTGACTGTCATTATTGAATTCGTTATTAACCTGTAATAACTCTTTGATAAACGAATAGCATAAGAAAAGTTATTGGAAATATGTTCATATAAAAACTCTGGGTAAATATATATTTAAGAAAATTATTAAGAAAAATGATCGGCTATTGTATTACAGCAACAGAATCTAGAATATTAACCACTCAGATGTACAATTTCACAGACACACACACAGATTAAGCTAGGGAAGCTTCCTAGGACCTCAAAACGTGGAGATCTGATAAGAATTCTCTTTTGTTATAAACGGGGTGAAACCAATAACTCCCGATAATTGAAAATTTAAGATTTTCCTAGTGGAAAGTTAAAAATATGTGGGGACTATCTTCCCACATTTTTATTCACAAAAAAGTTTGCAATAAACGTTGTAATTCTCCCGCTGTTCGCACTGTTTTTAGTGCATTTTTGATTCATCAACTCGAAAAATTTTTAAGTCTTTGAGAGGCACTACAAAAAAAAATTAAAAAATTTAATTTTTGTATTAAACAGAATCAAATCCGTATGAACAGGAACTGCTATCACCGCGAACCAAATCCTTCAAGACATCCTTTTCACAAGGTCGTTTCGATATCCTCGTAAATTTGTTTTAAAGAAGAACATTCAAGTCCGAAATCATACCCAATTTCAATCGGCGAATAGTCACTTGTAGTGATGTTGGGAACATAGTGACTTCCGAAAACTCTGGTTTTCAATGTGTCTTGGTAAATTAAATTGTTAATAATTTTCCTGGGTTTATCGTTCCTTTTTAGCTTCTTTTTAATAATAAATTACTAAATTTAAGCTGATAACTGATTTGGACTTTAAAAGAACAATATTTTTACAAAATATTTTCATGTTGATTCTAAAATTACTCTTCAATAACAAAAGTATGTGTATCAGCCATTTCCATTACGGAATGGTTTTGATACCGTTTTTCTATTCTGTACGAATTTATTTGTGGTGCTTCAGACTCCACTCGTTTTATCTATAAAAAGCTGAAAACCGCTTGCATATTAATAATTTGACGATGCTTTCAAGTTGCGGCAACAGCATAATTAATTAGCAAAATAAAACCCAGCATAATATGACAGGGGATCGTATTTCTGTTAATCCCAAGAGCCATACAAATATTTTAATAAAAATATGATTTATTAAGCACTTATAATGAGTTATTATCGCGTAAGTAAAAGAGCATTCGTACAAAAAATAAATCGTGAACGGCAGTATAAAATAAATTTGGTTTCTTTTAAAGTTTGTGTTGAAGGAAGAGAATCTAAAAATAATTTCGTTATTTTCCTGGAAAATATATTTTTAAAAATCTGTTTATTAATAAAAACTTGTTTCAAATATTTATGTTAACTGTGAGACAAGAAATTAACAATTCCTTTTCTGATATTAAAAATTATTTCACTTCGACAAATAGTTTTAGTTTTCCTTCTCTGAAGAGCCAGAATATGGAATGAAATCCGTTCCGAACGAAATTGCTTTAGATGGAAATAAAGTGACTTATTTTAAATTTTTAAACTTGTTTTGTGCGCCATTTACTCTCTCTCACTCGCTATCTCTCTCCCTCTCTCTCTCTCTCTCTTTTCGAAAATTCGAATTATTTATTGATAGAGTTCTCGTCTACCATTTTCTTTTAAAGATTGTGTAAAGTAAAATTGTCGGCAACCAATTGTAGAATAAAAACGTAAGAAAATAAAAAAATTAAAAGTGATCAGTGAGTTCTTATTATGACTTTGATATTTGTTTTAAGCTTCTCAATTATTAAAGTGGAAGTTTGAAATAAATATCTTTAGTTATTGTAAGAAATGTTGGGTAAAGGTTCCCTGATGGTCTGTGTTAGCTAAAACCCCTCAATTGATCACTTTGAATTTTTTGGTAACATTTTGGGAAAAAAGAATCAGCCCAAAAATAAAAATCAAAGAGGTTTAAACGACAATTCCCAAAAATATCTACTAATTTGAGAATTGTATCACATTTAATTAAGTTTGTGAGGTGTGTGATAAACGAAATATGAATACTGATGATCTTTAATCTTTAGAACTGGTCCAAATAGAACTTTTTAGAAAATATTTTAATGCGATCTTGTGAATTGAACAATTATTTATTAAATTCAATATCTCAAATCTTGTGAATATTTATTGAGTGTAAAGTTATTTTTGTATGTTCGGCTTCGCTTATAAAATTAACAAATTCAATAATGATGAGGACCATAATAATAATAATGATAATAATAATAATGACAGTAATAATAATAATAATAGTAATAATAATAATAATAATAATAATAATAATAATAATAATAATAATAATAATAATAATAATAATAATAATAATAATAATAATAATAACAATAATAGTAATTACTTTAAATGAATATGTATTTTGAAAATATTTATTAACTTATAATTCTCTTTAGACACCATGTCCGGCATTGATTTCATACAAATCTGTTTGAACAATTGTGCTCAGTGTAAGAAAATGTTTGGCGATTACTTCCAAGGTCAAACCTGTGCCGAATCCTGTCTGAAGTTCAAGGGCAAAGCTATACCTGATTGTGAAGATATTGGCTCTATTGCACCATTCTTGAATGTTTTGGAATAAAGAAGAAGAAAAAGAAGAAGAAGAAGAAGAACAAAAACAAGGTTGATTTGTTGATACAAAAAATTTATTATGTGATACCACCACCAACTCACTCCCTCACGTCACCACTACAAATAACTCAAAAATGATAACGATACCCAAAAATGATCTACATGCAAATCTGCTTAAAATAAATACTCATAATACAATTATAATTTAGGTCAATGTTAGTTTTAAAAAGCTTGAAAATAAGAAAAAAAAAGAAACGAAAATTTTTGGTTACTTTTTTACACCAAAAATGTCATTTTCATATTTTAAGTTTTATTTTAAACAATTTAAGCTGTGATTTTGTTGGTACATTTTTATATTTATTTGCTTAATTTTAATAATATTTATAAACCATTTTATTAAGCATATTAATAGGCTTTAGTTTTAATTTGAATTGTATTTGTATATGTTTACAGTAGATACTTGAATGATCGACTAGATGGCTTAATTTTTTTTTTAATTTTCCAGTAGCTGTTAAATGAAATTGTCGTTTATTTCTGTATTTATTCGTTAATGTATGCCGATCTATAGATAAACAAGTTCCTAAACTCTGCTTAAGTTTAAGTTTATTAATTGTAGTGAAAACTGTACGTCTTTTATATATTATCTGAAATACTTAATAAAAAAATAATTAATAAAAACCATTTTGCTTAAAGCCTAAACTTGATATTTGATGTCTTTGGTGTTACTTAACCATTATTAAAAATTCGTTTTAGTTATTCATTATTCGAAAAATTTTAAAAGAATATTGGAATAATTGCTTTTAAAACTTTTTATAAAAATTGCACCATCAGCCATATTTCGATCAAAAGTGGTTCTGATTCTGAAAGTTGGGTTTTTAGAAAACGAAAAACAAAAAATGTTGGTAGTGGAACTGCTATTTTTTATAAAAAAAATTAACAAAACAGAGTTTAAATGAAAGATGAAACAGGTTGTGCAATTGTTACAATGTTTTATTAAACCTTTAGTTCTTATTTATTCATAAACATTGTGAATTCTTAAAAATATTGTGTTCCTTAATCGAAGTTTTGCCCTCAGTGTTATCAATATTCGAAATTAGAAAGCACTAAGACCAAAAACAAACTTCGTGTTATATTAGCAAATGTTTTAATAATATCTACGAATAAATAATATAGATTTCAATCTTTTATACATAAATTTATATTAAAATAATAATTTCTTATGGAAGAACATATAAAAGAATAGTTGCAGATATAAAAAAGAGTCCGCATGAAAATATTTTGCAAAAATATTTTCCCTTTGAATTGCACAGTGGATATCAGCTTAAGATTTGCAACGTATTATTTAGAAAATATTTTAAAAGAACGACAAAACAAGGGACAACGGAAAATTATTAACAGTTTAATTAATGGCTTATACACATATTTTTGTTATTGAAGAGTAATTGTAAATATAGACAAAAACAATATGGAAATATTTTCCAAAAATATTTTACGTTTTAAGTCCAAAGGAGTTATCAGCTTGAATTTTGTAAAGTATTATTAAGAAGGAGCTAAAAAGGAACGATAAATCCAGGAAAATTATTAATAATTTAATTATTCCAGACACTTTGAAAAACGAAGTTTTCGGAAGTCACTATGTTCCCATCATCACTGCAAGTTACTATTTGCCAATTGAAATTGGGTGTGATTTCTGACTTGAATGTTCTTCTTTCATCGCAGAGTTTTATTTAGCCGCATGTTTATTACAAATTGAAAAAAAAAATTTACGAAGATATCAAAACAATCTTGTGAAAAGGATGTCTAGAAGGACTTGGTTCCCAGTGATAGGAGTTGTTGTTCATGCAAATTTGATTCTTTTTAAGAAAAAATAAAATCATTTTTAATTTTCCTTTTAGTACCACCTATACCATCGAAAAAGCACCAAAAATTTAAAACTTTTAGCGTTGATAAAACAAAAACAGCACTGTAAATGGTGCGAAAAGCGCGAGATAACACGAGACTGTCATATATTTTGTTCAACCTTTTTTGAGAACAAAAATTTATGAAGATATTCCCCAAACTTTTTCTTAGTTCTCATATCAATTTTTAAAGTTTGACATAAAACTTTTATAAAAAGGACTTCTTATTTTCTACAGTTTTTTATTCACAAACCTTATTTTTTATTGTGTCATATACAACCCTCATGCTTTATTTTAAAAACAGGATCTTAAAACTCTGGGAGTAAAAAATAATCGTTCGAAATCTGAATATCTTAAAATAAAATCGACTGGAATTGCAAATACGAAATCAAAACCATTCCGATCGGGGTGTATAACATGCCTGTATATTTGCGAATATAAAACAGTGACTACATAAAGCGTATGTGAACTTTGAGTTGGCATCACTGCTCTATTTAAGCACCCATTTAACAGCTGATAGTTGCTTTTTAGTTTGCTTTGAAATTTCATAGTGAGTCGACATACACCAGAGCAACGCGAGCAAATTGTTTCAATTTTAATAAAAATATCAAAATTTTATTTTCAAATGAAGCCCATTTCTTATTGAATGGGTCAGTAAATAAACTGACAATGGTGAAGGGTATAGGAAGATGATCCCAAAGTTTTTCGTACCTCAATTACGTGGCATTAATCTTGCTGATATGTGGTTCCAACAGAACGGAGCCACATGCCACACAGGGGCAGCTGCAATTGATTTACTCAAAGAAACTTGCGATTCATATGATTGAATCGCAATAAATTATTTTCTGGGGGATTATATTAAGTCGCATTTGTGCGAAATCAACATTCGAAGAGTTATCGGACGCAACTGCTGCGAAAAGGTGTTGAAAATTGGTGTTTCAGATTGAGCCTTCTACAGCAGAAATTATATTTAAAAGTTAATTTCATAATTTTTTTCAAATAAAGCCCGCTTCCTTGATGTTAAAAATATATCTTACTTTTATTATGATTCAAACTTGGGTTATTCTATAAATGGCTCCCATTAAATATGTATTTTTCAAGTTGCTGCTTCATTCCAATTAATGAAGGACGTATCAGATTATGAAATGCTTTAATATAACTTAACTCTCGTGAATATTTCTATGCAATTTTTGGATATATCCCAAAGTTTGAAACTAATAAACACTTAGATTTCAAGACAAAATTTCACAAAAAAAATCAGGCGAAGTTTTTGAATTAAATGGCAATATTTTAGTAACTGATTTAAAAGAAGGCAATCAATAATAAAAGGTCAAAAACATTTACAACACGATCTGCTTTCCAGTGCTATTTTAAATGTGTCACCAACGTCAAAGAAGTTTTTCTACTTGTTTTTTATTTAAAAAAATATATATATTTCAAGATGTAAATAAAAAATATTCTCCTAATTACTTCGATCTTCTTATTATATTTCTATTTCTTTTTTATTTCTTGAGCAAGAGACCCACCTTATATTTTTATAAACAACTTTTGACAACTTTTCAGTATTCCTCCAATATTTCGCTGCCAACAAAGTGCAGCTTCTTCAGGGATATTTTCAAAAACGAAGTTTATAAAAATCAAATTTTACTCAAAACTTCAATTTTACAATTCCTGATTTGTTTAATTATTAGAATGAAAGTTTAAAATTATTCGGCTGTTCGATGGAGTATAGAAACCGAATAATTGATAACCCATTGCAGAGCTCTCCCGTTCATAAAATTGACTAACAGAGCGGAAGGGCATAACAAAAAGTGCAAATTAGAACGTATTCGAAGAACTTTGAAGGTGACCAAATAGATTTCAATGAATAAATAAATATATTTTGAGAACAGTAAAAATTCTCAAATTTTTTCAACAAGCCTCGTATGTAAACATATTTCTCTGTAAGCCAGTGACTTCATTATCATTTTAAACGTATTTTCGACTTCTGTTTTGCTTCATTTTAAACTCTATTATTCTTAGTTTCACTTCAAACACTCAGAGATCTGCAAGGAGTACTGAAAAGGCGAGTGGAGTTGAAGCATGTTTTTGGATTGCTTTTACTTGTACGCATTCATACTTATTGGAGTGCTCTATTCCCAGTTCTTGCGCGAAAAACGTTAAAAAATTTTCTTTTATATAATTAATAACTTTTTATTGTTTGTAAAAAAAATTTGTTTTTTATTTTAAGTTAAAACAAAATGATTAAAATGAAAATAAAAAATAATTAAACACTTGAAAATTTTGCTATTTAAAAATAATATGTACACGAAAATCAATAATAATAAAAATATAAAATTATCGCAAACATCTCATTGCAACATATATATATTTTTTTCCTTTTTTCAAACGAAGATAATGTTATGAGATAATGTACAGCAGAAGATAATATAACGTTGACTTAGAGAAGACATGTGAATGGAATTGAGGAAAATTTTTAATAAGTTAAAAATTAAAACGCGCATAAAAACAAAAAGAGAAAACCAGTTTATGATGATTTAACAGGAGAGTATGAATAAAATGCTCCTTGAGTATTTAACAGTGCAGAGAGTGAGGGGCAAGGAAACGTCAACTACTTCTTACGGAAGCTTAGCAAAGTATCGGGGATTTCATTTATATAATTCTAAAAGGAAAACAGAAATTACAATGTTATTTAATCGCTTTGACAGCAACTCGATAAACTTACAAAAACGGGTGAAGCAATATCGGGACTAGCATAATCGGCCCATTTCGTCAAGTCAATTGAAGGTATTATGCCGCTCTTACAAGGCACACGCGGGTTACTGCAACGGTCAAAATATTAATTATTTCCAAGTCTGGTAAATAAAAACGAACTTACATTTCATGATCGGGCAATACCATGGGATATATTTGTACTGTATCTATTAAATCTGTATTATCGCATATCAAACGCGATAGTTTCGCTTTGCGTATTTCTTGCAACTGTTCCGGTGTAAAAGATGAGGGCTGATTGGGCAACTCATACCAGAAACGATCACCGCGTCGGATGTAACTCATTTGTGTGGCAATTATACAGGCAAAAGTGGGACCCAACATAGAACCGGGTAAAGATTTTTCCGAAACGCCACCGGACCACAAGTCAATATCAGCAGGATGTCTTAAATAAAAGGGAATTCAAAATGATTAATTAACTTTTAGCAGATATTGAAATATTTCAAAATGTTACTCATAAATCGATTGGTATCTCAGAATAGTATCGTTGGGCATAGAACCGAACATCTCATCCCAGGTATTGGAGGTGGGCAGACCGCAGAATTTACGGAACTCCATGTAGCCGGGTATGCCAAATTCACGTCCACGCTGCATATTAAATGACACCAAGTCCATGCCAAATCTAGCACCCTCTTTCTTAAACAAATGATTTGTTACTTCCTGTGTTATGGAGTCATCCATAGCCTGGGCCACTTGATTCATCAGGCCCATAAAATATTCATCCAATACACCGGCTCTATACAAATCATAGGGACGTCTTATCAAATCCGACAATCTCTTTGAGGCTATAAACTTGTGAGCTTTCGACCAACGTTCCACAGCTGTAGGCAACAAGGAGTGACCAAAACGAAAAGCAGCACCAGCAAATGAATCAATTATGCCAGGATTGACTTTGGGATCATAACCATCCCAGTAGCCTTCTTTCTGCAGAACCAAACCGAATTTCTCCATGACCTCTTTGCCCAACAAAATGGGCAAGAATTCATTGTATGTCACATGCTGCACTATGGCAATATTTATTCTTCTAGCCTCTTGGAAAAGAGTTTCATCATCCCAGTGCTTATTGATGTGCGCTAGACCTGTGGCCATGCGATTGTGCTCCCTCGCCATCAAAGTATGCATGCAAGTCAACACGAGCTGTTCATTGACACGAATCTCTCCACCCTCAAAACAATACATGCTCTTGTTGGGTCTAGTGCAACCCTCATCTGGTATATCCAATTTTAGAGGCAACAAATCTTTAAGCCCGTATTCACTGAAAACGGGATTCATGCGCATCAAACCACCGTAACCGGTACGTAGTTTGCGCGCAAATTTCTCGGTAACGCCGTACACGGTATTGGCATCAATCACTCCTGTCAAAGTGTTGAATTGTTGGCGGGAACCTAAAAGTTAAAAAAAATTTAAGTATAAAGTAAAATGAAAAATTTCAAAACTAATAGAATTCCAAGATCGAAAGATCCCGGTGTCAAGATCCGCTATTAAAGAAGAACTTCAATATTGAAACGAAGAAAACGAAGAAATATTTTAATGTTTCTCCTACTTTTTTAAGCTGGTGTGTGTGGAAAAAATTAAAAAATGTTTAGCTGTCGGACGCAGCAGTGAACACTAGACTACGATGCCTTAGATCCCTAGTTTGGCTCCGCACTCAGACAGAGATTTACATCATTATGCTTAAAGAGCACAATACAGCGCCCTGTAGTGAAAAAAATTTAGCGAAGTAAAAAGTAAAATAAACCGCAATAAAATCCTCCATTTTCTAATCTGTCTTCATCTCACCTCTCAACACTATCCCCTCTTAAATGCTGGTGTAAGACAAAAAAAAATTTCTTTTATTAATTTGCAGAATTTTCACTAAATGAAGAAATAAATTTTAAATATTCAACTTACACAACGCATAGCATATGTTTTTGAAAGCCACTACACTTTCATCATTGTGAATCGTGTGTATGTTTTCTAGTTAAATGGTGTAGCTGAATGTGGCAACAGTTTCTATTTGCACCACTTTCATTATGAAAAAGAATACGAGAACTATATCGAAACGATTGTAAACTAGTCAGTTCTTGACATTCAGAATCGCTTAATCCTTTCGTGAAATATCGTGAACGAAAATATTTGAAAAAGATGTTTGTTTTACGTCTCCGAAATTAGTATTCTCGAATAGGAAACTAAATCAATCACCGACTGCCATGCAGGAATCGGTTGATTAAAATAACAGTGTTCCAGCTCAAAAAGCCCAAAAGCGTAGAACAGCACAAAGACCGGGTTACGGTAACTTTGCGATTAAAAAGCTAACGAAAAGTTTTAGGAATGGTCTCTAGAATCAACCGTTTGCTATATTTTATTAAATATTATAAACAGCAACTACATTTCCTGTTGTACGAAAATATTTTTTTGTAGCACAGTGTTAATTTTTAAAGGCTTAAGTGAATTTCAATCTGCTCTATGTTTATTGAATGAAGTTATTTACCTAAAAATTTACTTCAATTGATAAACTGAAATATAAATTAAATATTCATCGTTTATCATAAATTTTGTAAATTTATTTTAACTGTCAACAATTGAATGAGCGCAGAGTTTCGTCTGTGTGGCATATATCTATAAGCCAATTTCATAGCATATATATTAATCATTTGCCATTGTTTTTTATTTAAAATAAATTTGTTTGATTTGTGATCAGCAGCAAATAAAGAGCAGGAATATGCGATCACAATTTGTGAGTTATCATGACACTTCTGATACGAAATTTGTATACAAAATTTTTGAAAGTGATTTAAGACCGCAGGATACCGAATATGATTGTCTATTCAAATAAAAAGCGAATAACATTTAAATAATATTTAAGCTTTTTACATTTAAAAACTACACTGACACAAAGAAATGAATCATGCGACGGAGGAATTAAGTGAGTCTGTTACAACCATGTAAATGCTGCCGGTTTACCAGAAAGTCAATGAACAAGCCACTGATTATAGCAGAATTGTTGTCTGTTACAATTCATAAGAGCAGTATTCGGGAGTTGACCCCTACTTATGCAGTGCATTGTGCCAGTACTTGGAAAGAGTGGTAGTGTTAAGAGGACAGATGAAGACAGCATAGATAGAGAAGTTGTTGTAGCAATTTTGACTTGTTACTTCGCAGGTGGATTTCTTGCTACAGTAACGACGAAGGAGGGTGCTCTGTTCCACTATTTTAATACATGACGGTGCTGTCAATAGTATTCAGCGACTTTTGCCAGGGCGTGAACACTTAACTCCGTCCTACACTCATCCAAGTCAGATATATTCGCCACCAAATTCATGACTGAAAGTGAAGTCGATCTCGGGATCTAAGACACGTAGTGTTGTGTCCACTACTTTGGTATCCTTTCTATTAGATAAGGTCAAGTAATTAGGAGAAAATCGCAATGAAATGGTTGGGAAAGAATAATTAGTCTTTTTCCATTACTAAAAAGGAAACTGGATTGCTCGAAAAGTGTTCTTAGTTCAGAGAGACATAACTAATATTCGAAGGCACAAGGGAAAGTAATTATCCGCACAACAGAGCGAAACAGCTGTTTTCAAAAGCCGCTACATTTTCATTATCAATAACCATTGCCTCGTTTCTATAACTGAAGTGAGAACTTCTCGCATCGAAAAAGTTGTCGTCACTCTGTGAAACGCAAAATGAGTCAAAATATGTTTCTTAATGTATTTACAATTTTGTTGGTTTTTTATAACAATATATATATTTTTCTATGGATAATCCTACAATAAAAAGCATAACAACAATCTGTTGATTTGTAAATTAAAATAGTAGATTTTTGGGTTAAGAATCTTAAAAGCATAGAATTGCACAAAAACCAGGTTACAAAAGCTTTGCGCTTAAATTAGCGGAAAGTTAAAGGAAAGGCCTGTAGGGTCAATAGTTTTCCCTATTTTTCATTCCTGATTAGTGTTTACGGTTTTGTGGGCAAATATTTGACAAGTGTGAACGCATTCTAAATCTTTATTTCGAGTTATTTCAAAGATGATTAAAAAATACTTATGTTTCAAATTTATTATTTTGTTGCTTAAGCTTTCTTGGCGGTTACGGGACAATAGTATTGTCATGTGAATGAAATGTTGTTAACAGCAAAAACTTTTCTGAACATTTTCTTTAACAATAAATATTATGGGACTCTTCTCAACACTATGACATTTTGTGACAACGCATTTGTGGTGTCGCTTATAAACTTGCATTTCGCATTGGAAATACAAATTATTAGTGCACAGTGTCTTATTGGCTTGCGATGGCACAAAATGTCGTATATTGTTTTCGGCATTATGCATAGACTTATCGTGTTCTTTTTTCCAGAGAACATGCAATATTTTATCACTTCTTTCCTAAAAAAAGGCAGTTTGGAAAAAAGTTTATAACGAAATTAGTTTTCATAAGGGATGATGGACTAATTGCCAATAAATTCTTTATTTTGAATGATAGAATGTTGTTATTTTCCATTAAAATGTGTGAAAAATTTAGCATTCTTTTCTAAAAGAGAAAGCAACAAACTAAATACGGGTAGTTTCTTTCCTGGGAACTAGATAGTTCGATGAAAATAGTTAAAACATAAAAATAAATATAAAGTGTTGTTTTTTAAACCTCTTTAATTTTAATTATGTGCTGATTCTTTTTCCCGAAATCTTAGTAAAAAATTCAAAGTGATCGAATGAGGGGGTTTAGCTAGTTCCCATGCGCATTTCACTGGGGCTAGTGCAGATCATCAGGGAATCTTTACCCAACATTTCTTAGAATAACTAAAGATATTTATTTCAAACTGCCACTATACTAAAAGAGAAGCTTAAAACAAATATCAAAGTTATAACAAGAACTCACTGATCACTTTACCTTTTTTATTTTCTTACGTTTTTTATTGTACAATTGGTTGGTTGTTGTTATAAAATTAAATTAAAATTTTTATTTAAGAATTAAATAAAAAGCTGTTCCAGTTTATATAACAGAACTAACAATAATAATAATCAAAATCTAAAATCTCAAGTACAAATCGAACTAAGAAAATCTGCCAATTTATTCAAGTTTCTTGCAAGAACATTCACTGATTCAGAAATAATTCACACCAAAACTGCAACATAAGAAACCATGATAATAAATGCTCAAGCATCGATTAAATCTTGTATTCTAAAACGTTAACAATTAAAGCGTTTGCAAACGAACATTCACCAGCACAACGCAATTCATTTGCAAGCCAAAAAAAAAAATAATATGACTTGGGCGTTAACACAAAAAGCTGCTAAGAGCCCCTGCAAATGAACGCCTACTCAATAGCACAATCAAATCTCCCAGACGTATGAATTACCAACGTTGCAGCCACATGAAATGATTGACAGCCCGAACACAATAAACAAGCAACAGTTTTACCCTCTCGAGATTTTTTTTTTCTTTCAAAATTGTTCATAACTTTTCGTACAAATTAAATCAGATAAAAATGAAAGGGAAAAAACTTTGAATATACTTAAGCTGACATAAGTAACAAGACACAACAAAAAATAAGGCGAGTCCTTTCATATGCAACGAATAATCAAATTATGTGCTCAAATCGGACGTTGATTCAAACGTTAAATACACTCGAACATAATGGCAACTACACTGGCCAACAACTTACCCAATCTGCAGCCCGGTCTGGGTGTAGGGAAAGCTCGTACAAAATCAATGCATTTGACATTGAAAAGACGATAGAAATAGTCGTCGTCTGGTATGCGAATCTCATTGCAATACGGATGTTTCAAGTGCAACGGACGCTTGCAACATTCCTCAGGGTCATTGCGATTAATGGGATCTGGAAAATAAAAATAAAAAAATTATCACAATCAATTTAAATTATATTTACCATTTGTCAAAACACTTACCCAACGGCGTGCCCGTTAAAGTAAAATCGTGATCCATAAACTGACCCCAAGCAATAACCATAACGGTCCCGGCATGATCGTGATAACCATCATCGGGATGCATGGTACGTGACACAACGCGTGAGTAGGGCAAATCATGACCGGTCACTGAAATTCTTGGAGCATTTATGCCATCAGAATATAGAGGACCGATTAGGCGTTGGAAAGGCGACATTGTAGCACCCCAGGTCGGATGTTCAATATTGTTACACAAACCATCGAAACGTCTGTATTTGCCAGGGCGACATTCAACACCGGAGAAGAACGGCGGGCAGACTTCACGTATAAGCGTTTTAGAGGTGTCAATAGTGGGTAAACCTTTTTCGATTTCCTCATAAGAGAGGCCATAACTAAAATAAAAGAAAATTGAAATGAATTTACACTGTGCAACAAAAATAAATATAGTTCATTATTGAAGCTGGTTGAAGGATTCAGGTAGAAGTTATCAAAAATATAAACGAGATTAATTTTAGTGAGAGCTAAAGTCACTGCCAAGTGGCTCAATTTAAGAATTCTTAGATGTTTTATACCAGGACTTATGAAGGCATTATCTATGACCTAAAAAAAATTTACCGTTTCGGTTACAGCAGTCTAAAAGGAAACTCGGATAAAGTTGAACACTTCAAGTTCATCCAGAGCGGACTTCAAAATAAGTAAAAAAAAAATGATCAGTGAGCTCTTGTTATGACTTTGATATTTGTTTTTGACTTCTCACTTATTAAAGTGGAAGTTTGAAATGAAAATCTTTAGTTATTCCAAGAAATATTGGTTAAAGGTTCCCTGATGATCTGCATTAGCCCCAGTGAAATACCCATGGGAACTAGCTAAAGCCCATTAATTGATCACTTTGTATTTTTTAGTAAAATTTTGGGAAAAAGAATCAGCATGAAATTAATAACGCTTCAATTGTTTTGAGCCGTTCACATGGCAAAAATTATATTTAAACATTAATTTCATTTAATTTTCTTTGAAATAAAGCCCATCTCATTGATGTTAAAAATATATTTCCTTCTTTTATTATGATTCAAACTTATGTCACTCTATAAAAAAACACCCGTTATAGTAATTATAATAAATAATTATAATAAGTAGTCCACTCTTCATAACAAAAAAACCTCGAATTTAATACAAATTCAATGTTATTTTTAAAATCGTGAGTTGGAAGTTGAGCCTAATAAGACCCTGGAAGTTGGAATAATTTATACACTTTCATGTTTAAATAACTATCTATTAAAAGTGTTCACCCTCGTATGCACTGTACGGGTGTTTAAGATAAAATCATAATTAATCTACAATGATTAATATGGTTATTAGGCTAAAGATCGTACCATTTTAGCCAAATGGAATTTGACATCATGATATGGAAGGGATCAAATCACGCCAATTAATTTAAAATTCCACGGCCAGCACGTGTGTTATATGTATATCATTTATATAAAAGAAACTGTTCAATATGAATATTTTTTAATTAATCATGGCACCGGAATTAAATTTAACTATTAACCTACATAAACATTTATTTTCGTACACGTAATTAATTGCGTGCATATATTTAATCAATTAACCAATCAGCTAATCAAACTGGTAGCTGGTAGTTAGTATTGCTCTTAAACAGCTTTTTGGCTTAGAAGAATGGAATTGAAGCGAGTGTGAATGGTTGCACAGCAAAGAAAAATGTGTTTTCGTTGCATAACGTCTGCTGTTTACATACGACTTTTACAATAATTCAGGTTGCTGGCGGCATGTGATGCCGTGGCTGGTTAATGAGATGATTATTAACATTCACAGCGATGATGAGTTGTATGAGATTTTCGTTTTTCTTTCCAAACAGCAGTTCAGGTATGACTAGTTTTTCTGAAAATTTGCAACAAAATTTCAATTTCATTAAAGTTTTTTTGTACGACAATATTATTAAATAATTTGTCGAAAATAAAATATTCAACAACATGGAATTTTCCTCGAACCAAACAAGTAGGAAATAAAGTAGACTTTCCTTCTTTGTGCTAATAAAATGTGTTACTTATTTTTTCGCAAAACAACTACTTGCGATTTGAAGAATATCTTTTTGTTCAATATAAAATTATATCAATAGACATCGTGAATATCTGGTGCGTGATTACAGTCCTCTGTTTAGATGTTGATTGCGCAATTATCACCGTAGAAAGTAAAATTAATAACAATTATCGGCTGCAGTTAATTTATTGTCCTGCGAGTAGGACCTTTAACCCTTCAAATACACTAAAAAAATGTTGACTCATAAATTTTATTGCACTTTTTAAAATTTTATTATATATTTTTCCAGTGAAAAATTTCATTTAAGAACTTTATTGTAATCGTTTCATTGCCTTTCATAATTTCACAAAAATATATCATTGGATTTCAGACAGCAACATTCTGTGTCTTTTGTAGAAGAAGAACAACTGAACAATATTGAGTTCTTTCTTAAAAATATTTAAAAATTTGTTCTTAAAAAGAAAAATAGATTTTTTTTGTTGAGTTTTTTAAAGCGGAAAAAAATTAAGAAAAAAAATTATTTTCATAGCATCTAGGAAATATATTGTTTGTTTCAATAAAGATTTCTTTAAAATTGCGAAGTCTGTGAAAATAAAAGGATACGCCTATTCTGATTTATTTGAGTAGATGTCAAGCAAATTATATAATTAAGTCAATGAACCCGGTCCATTGTATTAAAGAAATCATTTCAATGTGTCAGTAACACTATTTCTTTATTTTAGCGATCCTGCTTTATTTTATCAATCAATTGACTTCCCTGAAGTTATTAAACTCTTAAATTAAATTCTTTCTTTCTCTTGATGAAATTACTTCCTTGAAATTGTATAATTGTATCAATGAAATTGGTTAATAAAATCATCGAAATTATATAACTTATTTCACAAAGTTTTTATGAAAATCACTTAAATTAAAGTTTGTTTGATTAACCCAACGAAACGTAACTTGGGTTAGATGTTAATGAAAAGTTTCATTCAAATAGTGCCGAAATTTATAAAAAATATGAAGCAAATTTTTTTAGTTCTTCATTAATCCAATGAAACGTGACGTTGTTTAGTTTTTAATGAAGATTTTCATTAATCTGATGTCGGAGTTTATAGAGAATGCGATGAAAACGCTTTTGGCATATATCTCACGAACGGATAACCGATTTTGAACCGGTTACGAGTTGATTAGCAAAACAACTTTTTTTTTAAATTTTTTTTTAATGTTGCGGAATCTACCTGTTCGAAATGGCTCAAATTTAAGTTAAAGAACGCTCTTCAGAATCCTAACAGTTTGGTTTGATTCGGTTTGCACACACAGAAATACGCACACATTCGAACTCACATGGACACACAAATACACATCCATACAGACAATGAATTAGTCAGAGCAGCTTTCTAGCGCCTCAAAACGTGAAGATCTGATTCGAGCACAATCTATTACGAAACAGGGTAAAATCAATAACTTATGTGACAGTGTCACATAAAAATTTAAGAAGTGTTTGCTTTTATTACGTTCACAAAAGACGTTACGTTTTTTTATCTAACAAAAAAGTTTAATTACAATAATAAAAACCTTAAAAAGAACAACAAACCAGTTGTTAATAAAGTGATGCACTCATGCCCCCTCAATGAAACTAATGGCGTTTTCTTTTCTGAAAACGTGTAACATTTTTCTCACGTCTCTTCTAAAAAGTGGCAGTTTGAAGGCGTTTTAAGGCAGAAATTATTTTTTGTAAAAAATGCCGGTCTAAATTCTAATAAATTCATTATTTTCAAATGACAAAATATTGCCATTTTCTATTAAAAAGTGCAAACAATGAAATAAAAGTGCAAACAATGTTGCATTCTTTTCCAGAAAAGAAATCAGCATTAGTGTAGAGTATGCAACATGTGTTTTCTTTTTAAGGGGAATATAATTAGAAAAGATCGTTTTTATGTTCCAAAATAGCACATATTTTTCAGAAAAGAACATAATATAATAAACAGAAAATACAATAAATGTAACATATTTTTTTAAATTAAAAAATTGTGTGGTTTACGTGGTTGTTCTTTTAAATGTTTTACACAACGCGTTTTCTTTAGAGTGTCGCAACTTTGAGTTGGCATCACTGCTTTATTTGAACACCCATTTAACAGCTGATAGTTGCTTCTTGTTTAGTTTGCTTTTTAATTTCATTATGAATCGACTTGCAGCAGGGCAACCCCTGCGAATTTTGAAATTTTCAATCACAACAATTATTCTATTTGTCAAACTCATTTATTCAAAATTTTACTTTCCGAAGAAGCGCATTCCTAGTTGAATGGGCGCATTTCACAAGATTTTATCGAAACACAATTTCATTCCCAGAAAATTACTGTTTGGTGGGCCTTATGGGCTGTCGGAGTCATGGCTTCAAAAACGATGGTGATCAGACTGTTGCTGTGAACGGTGTAGGAACATGATTCGAAATTCTTTTGTATCTCAGTTACGTCTCATTAATTCAGTGGTATGTGGCTCCGACAGGACGAAGCCACATGCCACACAGCGGCCACTGCAATTGATTTACTCCAAGAAACTTTGATGAAAAAATAATATAACGTAGTGGCCCAATCAATGGTTCACCAAGTTCATATGAATTAACCCAATTTGACTATTTCGTTTGAGGTTATGTTAAATCGCTTGTCTACATCGATAAACCACAAACAATTGAACACCTGGAAATCAACATTCGAAGAGTTATCGGGCGCAAATGCTGTGAAAATTTGTTGGAAATAAGCGGCCACATGGCAGAAAACATATTTAAGCGATAATTTCATAAAGTTTTCTTTCAAATAAAGCCCGTTTGTTTGACATAAAATATATATTTCCTTGTTTAATTAAGATATCGACTTTTGGCACTCTATAAAAAACAACCCCTTATGTAGAACCATATACTACCCCTAATTTATAATAAGTCCTACAAAAAATTCTGTATCTAAGGAAAGGCCAGGAATACTCACTCTTCTGTACTTAGTGTTTTAGTGTTATGCCGCTGGCATCTCATGTTTCGAAATGCCTGATTTATGTGGCAAATATTTTGATTTTTCACCACTGTGCTTGTGTGTAGGGCCTGCTGTGAAAATGTTGTTTTACTCTTTTCGTTACATGTTGCATGTTTGTGAGGCATGTAATCAAACAACCGGCAACAAGCAAATAAAATGAGGTTTTGACTTTTTTCCAAAACTTAAGTTGTACAAGAGAGTTGGTGGCGGAGGAGGAGGACGACAATGAAGATGATGTGATCATGTGATCATGTGATTAATATTACGAAAACATGTTATTTTAGAGTGTTTGTGGGCGAACATTTTCCTCCAGCTGTGGATTGAATATCTTCTTCTTTTTTTTTAGTTATTTGCTTTTAAACGAGCATTTCTGTTTTCAGGAAATCAATAATTTAGTTTCAGTTACTCAAGTTTTAATATCTCAAGTGTTGAGAAACTATTGAAAGTTTCATGTTGAATATATAATTTTTATTTTTATTTTTATTTTTAATAGCTAAAAGATGAAATATATTTCAAGGCTTTAAAGTTATTGTTCATTAAATTCATCAATTTTATTTACGATTCCTTTCACAAAACATCGAAAATCATCTTGCCAATTTTGGCATGTGCATATTCTAGAGCTGGTTTTTTTCATATTTTTTGCTCTTTTCGAAGAAAATTTATAGCCAGTTTCTATTTCATGTTGTATGAATTCTTGTCATATTTAGTCACGTGCTACCAGTTAGTTTTGTTATTTTTATCTGCACCAGTCATGATTCTTTGATCTTTCAAAGCCGTCGTTTGTGTAGAGGTAAATGCAGAAGTAGCAAAAGCAACGAAAATAACATTCAAACGTGACATTAATACTTTTAATAAATGGATTATAGCTCTAGGAACACAATATATTATTACAAGTAAAAAAGAAAAACTGTAGCTAATCAAAGCAACCAGTGCAACATAATGATTCTATCCTAAATATATGATTTACTTGAATCATCATCTTATCAAAAGCAGCATCTTCTGCATTTCAGTTCTGTCATTCGTAAATAAGTTGCAGAGGAACAAAAAAGAATATCATATTATTACTTGATTTAAAATGGTTATTAAATAATAATGCACGCGCAAAGCAGAAGATTCAATTACTGAAGTATAAAGAGTAGCGTTGATGCAAGTGCAGCGGCTATCGAAAACAGCTTTTTTGCTTTTTAAAATTGAATATTTAAAATTGATGTTGACTTTATGTTGTGCTTTCGAATATTTAAAATGATACACCGCTCCTTTGCTTCCACAACGTCATAAGTCAGAAAATAAGTTTTCCAAGCTACTTGATGCACATTTAGTCTACATACTGTTGTTGTTACTGTGTAACCGTTTCATTGAAATATCTGATATACTTTCGCATAAGATTCAATTCCTGGATGTACCTTAAGCCCCTAATTAAATTACAACAATAATTCTTATAGTTTCATGTAGTGGAGTCATATCGACTTTAAACTTTCAGAAACTAAGAACATATTTTATGATTATACAGGGTGGCGCAAAACTACAACTACGGGATGCACCCGTTCTTAAAAAGTTTCCCAGCAGTGCTCGATATTCACCACAATTAATGTTACTGAAATGCCATGTGTCATTTTCAAAGAATGGTGGACTAGTGATCCTTTCAGATGATACACTGCAGCAAACGGTAGACTTAAGTGGGTGTAATTATTGATGATAAGCCCATATCCTGGAATTCCTTTTGTTTACGAAGCCATTCACATGGAAATGGGCATATAAAAAAATGGTGAAAAGCACGCTGCGTTAAAACAATTGACCGCTGATTTTCGAAATAGAATTTGCTGTTGGCTTAAGTAGTGAAGACAAGACTACGATGGCTTTGTCGGTGCCTGTAGAGACATCGTTCTGGGACTGCTAGATTGGAAATGAACTTAAATACGGTTCCAGAGCTGGTAAGCTTATAACCCTATTTCCCAACGCGTTATTAATACCAAAAACCACTTACTTTTTTGTAAGTTTAACCTGTTTCATGCTTTGGGAAGCCTCAATTGTCTTTAAAAGTCTAAAAATAAAAAAATATTTTTTCCAGAGAAGGGATATTAAATTTTTTTTTTGTTCATTCAGTATTTTGTAGTAAAATGTTTAAAGATTTCAAGTTTTTGTTTAAAAAACTGTGTTACACATCATGAAGATTTGCCTTGGTAAAAAAAATTAAATTTCATTTCCAGGGGTGGGAAATTGGTTTATTTTAGCAGCCATAAAAGTATGTAAAAGGGCCTCTGACGTTGTTTTTTTTTTTGGTAACTAAAACTATTTTATAACTTAGGAAAAACAAAATTGGTACTTAAAAAATATATGACAGACGTACGTTGGTGCAGGGTATGTAAGATTCGGCACAGGCGAATACAGCACTTTTACTTGTTTATTGTTTGCAGTTCGAATTTCCCAAGTCTTTCTTACAAGATTCTAAAATAAAAATAAAAATATAAATGAACTCCAAAAGTTATTAAATATTCCAACCCAAACGGTAGCTTTGCAGCACCCTGTATAACTGTATTGGCCCAGTATTATTTTTATAAAATGTCATCATACTATATTAATCATAATATGATAATCAGAATATGATAATATTTTTCCATATTATTAGCATGCAAAATAATGAAAAATTATATCCATATAACGAGTGAACACATCACAACCACAAAAGTACACCTGCATGCCTCTGCATGCATACATACACACATCTATACATGCATAAATCCTTTTTTTCGTATCGCACAAATATACTTATTACTATTTGTTTTGCTATCGATCAAACTGTATGAAATGTTTGCCAACTTTAAAGCCACCAACCAAAATTTTGCTCTAAAAATGGAATTTTGATTAGACATTTTTGTTAGTCTTAAACATCTGACTTTAGCTGATAGACAGTTGCAATTAGTATTAATGTGGCTGTTGAATTTTTCCCGCATATTTATTTTTTTTTCTTTTTAGATTTTTTCTTTTGCATTCACCATTTCGAATGAGATATGCGACTAGTTCGTTGATATCTGCAAATAAATAACAATTTGCGTGATATTTTTATAAATATTTTTTTGTGTGTTTGTTTGTTAATTTTTCATATTTCTAATCTCTAATTTGTTAGGCCATATTTTGCAAGTTTCTTGGCTATTTTTGAAATAATTTTTTTAAAAATTCATTCATTGCACAATTATCAAAGAAACGCACACTGGCGCATAATACTGTTTCAGATGTCAGTCACTTGATTTTTTACTTCTTAGATCTGTTGGTGTGTCAAATAAATGCATTTGAACGGATTTTGTTGTTTGCTTAAGAAAAATAAAAATATTTAATTACAAATCTCTGCTGCCACATTTAATAGTGAAAAATCCGCAATGCAGTCTAGTTTTTTATTTAAAAGGAAATTAAAGTTGTTTTCCGAACATTTTTTAGACCATTTTGTTAATTGTACTTGTTTTCAAGCAAAAATTATTTCTTTCGTTTTGTATTTGTCATTCAGTTTATTTTGTTTATTTTTTTTTGTTCTTTTAGTTATAATTGCCGTCTAAAAATTTTTTGTGGAAGGACAAATTAATTTTTTGTTTGTTTGTTATTAAAAGTTCTTAATTAAAAAAGTGTGCAACTAAATGTTTGTTTTTCTTGCTGAAGTTGTTCTTTAAATTAAAGCGTTAAATTTAATTAAAAGCAATTTTAAGAATTTTTTCCAAATGTGTGTGGAAAATTAAATATGCTTTCGGATATTTTGGTTCAAGAGTTTTGGCTGTATCGATGTTTTGGTCATCAAGTTCTGGAAATTGAAATCATTTTCTTATTACTGCTGCTGAAAATAACGCTCCTGTTACTAAAAATGTGGCCGCTGCTTGTGAATTATAGTTTCTGATAACTAAATGGAAGACATTCTCAACTGTGTTCTCAGTTATAATGAACTTTGAGCCCCCTACAGGGTACATTATATTCATTAATTTCCACTCTTTAGTCAATCCAAGAGTATAACCAACACAAGCTAATTTTTCAAAATACTCCGTTTAGTTGCATGTCCAAACTTGATGCTTCCCCAAGCCAAACAAGCACCTTAAACTAACAACGTGTGGTATGTTGCAATTGGCACAAAAGTTATACGATTATTACCAAAATAGAAAAAAAAGAGGGAACACTAAATGTGTTATGCCATCAGAAATGAATTGCATGGCAGAAAAGCTTGATTTCTGTAGTTGTTAGCAGTTTTGATGGATGATACTTCACCAGCCATCTATTCATCCGTCTACATCTTCTTCGTTGTACGCTGATTTTGTAATGCAGACCAGTCATAGTTTCGATTTTGCTCTAGTGTACTTTCACTAAAAATCTTTAAAATTGTGATTATAAAATGAATTACATTGTTCCCAAATAAAATAAAGCAACCGAATATTTTAGTTGAGTTTATTTTAAGGGTTATAAAAATTTCAAATTTATATGAAGACTCTGCAGTTGTTTTTCACTGGAAACATACAAAAGCAGCAATAAAAATCAACAAACCGTTTTATTATATTTAAATCCAAATTATTCATTTTCATGCACTTTGGTTTCGTTGATTTTTTCTTTCTGCCGTCTATTTAATTTATATTTGTTAGATCTGCTAATTTTTTGTGTCATTATCTGGTGTTTGTGATTATATAAATCGTGCCAAACATGTTTTCAACTACATGTTTGTGAGTTTTTAGCCGCTTCTTTTCTAAAATAAAGAGGTTTTAACGTGTAGCAACAGCGCAACATGAAGTGAAGTGCTTGAGAGATTTAAGTTTTTGAATTATTTTAAGTAAATATTTTGTTTTTATAGCAAATATTTGAATAAATATAATTTTATTAATACGCTGGACTGAATAGCAAATCATATGATCGACTACGTAATTCTAAATTTTATAATAGGATTGAATTATGGTGGCTGAAATTCTCTAAAATATTTTGTCACTTTGACTGATTTGTTATGATGTACCCGGTCATGCAGGGTTTGCGATATGAGGAACGTAGTTGTTTGAAATACAGGGTTTGCAATATTAGTAACTAAAACAGGGTATCGGATTTGGCTGGATTGAACCAAGCAACTGTAGGGCAGCCAGTAAAAAATTCCTAGTGTTAAAGCGAATAACAAAACAGAAATATAAAAAAAAAACTATAAAAAATTGGTGTATGTCGACTTATTAAACTGAAAATTTAAAGCTATTTGCAACCTAAATTCTTGCATATAACTTTTGACAAAAAAATCTCACAGAGTCTTAAAAAGCAATTTTGCATAAAATAGCCGAAGAGGGATTTCTTCATTCAAACAAAAAGAGAGAGGATGTCGAAGAAGTTGAATTTGTGGTAAGAAATTAAATTGGCTTAAAAACACATTCATTTGTGGCAAATCCAGTTTAATTGTTGCCGGTGTAAAATAGAAAACGGGAGACATCCGCTCTTTTCACAAAAAATCTTAAACCATATTTTTCATTTCACACAGCGCCAATCGGTTGTATTTTAATTATAAAAGTCCGTGTTTAAAATTTCCCCGAAGAAAATAATCTAGCGGCAGCCAATCCAAATCGTTATATCGATAAATAACGCGACCGAGAAATCTCTCATGCAATAACTGAATTGTCTGGCCGATTGTGCGGTTTGTGGTGCCGTCTTGCTGAAACCAAAAATGACTCATGCCAATTGCGGCCACAAAAAATCGGTTACTATGGTTTTCTACTGTAGAGTGTCCACAGTGACGGCGTTTTATTGCTGGTTTCCAAAAAAAAGGGGGCCAATTATGACACCTAACCGCAAAACCCGATATGAGGTCACTTCCCTTGGTCGACTATTTGTGGACTTTGTAAGCCCCATATCCCGAAATTTTTGTTTGTTATTGAACCGCTTAATTGAAAATGGCTCGTCACTGATGATGATTTTGTTCAGTTTGTCAAACAGCCAATTGACAAACGTTTGCAGCAAACTGTGCTCGGCCGCCTTGAACGAGTTGAACTTCATGAGAGTGAAGATGGAGATCTTTTTTCAGAATGTAGCTCAAAGCGTCCTTGGCGATGCCTCGTTGTCGACTAGCTGATGTTCCAGGCTCATTTCCAACAGTTTGATATACAGCGGCTATATTTGCATCGCTACGGTCACTGACAGCGTATTGTTGCAGTCCATTGTCAGCAATAGTGCCGTTCAGCGATTAAGTTAAATTTAATTAAAGACTCCATTAAAGACCTAAAAATTTTTCAAAAACGAATGAAGAGAAACACCGATAACTTGATAGCATTGTATAGAGTAATAAGACTTAATAAGAGCCGAAAAAACCCAACTGTGGTGGGATTTAAAAACTTCAGGGCTTTTTTTTCTAAACCTGGTGTAAACACATTCTTCTTAGCACACGGTAAAAAACAAATTATTTCCCAACATTTTATAAGTTTCTTCTTTCAATTTGCATGTGCGTGTGTATGTTCAATACTTTAAAATAATTTTGTTGTGCCACTCGTTCTGTCGTTATTTTTTTCGCTTGTGTTTTTGTAGGATTGCAACTTTTTGTAGCTGCAACAATAAAACAAGCTGACATAAATTAAACATGAAATACAAATATGTATGTCATGTCTACAATGTTGTTACATAACGTAACCTAAAACGACGATGGCTCTATATAACATTTGGGAAAAAAATTTGTTTTAGGAAAGTTAAAAAAAAAATTTTAATTATAGTTGCTATCAAATCGATTCCCTGCAAAGTTACTGAAAAAGCATTTACACGCTGAGTCTTGGCAAAAGTTTATCATATTTTAAACCTTATGAATTTATATTTTTGTGCTGATTCTTTTTTTCCAAAAACTTACTAAAAAATTCAAAGTGATCAATTGAGGGGTTTTACCTAGTTCTTACGCGCAGATCATCACGGAAGTTTTACCCAACATTTTTTGGAATAACTAAAGATTGTATAAGTTTCCTAGCCTACTACACTTATTATAATGTGATTTTCTGAAATCATTTGTGAGCTTTTATAGTAAATTTATAAAGAGAATTCTCAGATGGTTTATAGAAGCCTTTTAATAAGTTGAGAAGTTTGAAACTTTTCAAAACTGTGGTCGAAGTCTACTGACGATTTGGTAAAAAGCGCCAATGAAAGGCATATAGACATTGTTTAACCACCCAACAAATAAATTTCATATAACTAAAGATATTTATTTCAAACTTCCACTTTAATAGGTGAGAAGCTTAAAAACAAACATCAAAGTCATAACAAGAACTCACTGATCACTTTTCCTTTTTTAGTTTCTTACGTTTTTATTCTCCAACTGCTTGGCTTTTTTCTGACTCTAACAACAATTAAATCCTTCGATTTTGTAGGTTGCAGTTACCAAATACACTAACAAAAATAATGTTATTCAAAGAAAAGTGTTCCATTAAAATAAATTCATTTAAGACCGGTAGGTTTTAGTTTGTTCCTTGTCTTATTTAAAACTACATAATAAATATTGCAAAGTAAAAAATAATATAAACATCAAATTAAATTATTGAACTTACAAAATAGAGCAGATCAGCTGTTTTCGAAAGCCGCTGCACTTTAGGCGAATACGATAACAGCTTTTATTTGAAAAAAATTTTTTAGGAAGTTTTAAACGAGAACTGTACGAAATAGGCTGTATAGCGTGTTTTTTTTAGAGTGTCACGACTTACTGCTTTACTTAAACACCCATTTAATAGCTGATAGTCGCTTTGATTTTTCATCATAAATCATTATGAAAATTTTGTTTTAATTTGAAGTCCATATCTGTTTGAATGAGTCAGTAAACAAACCGAATTGTCACATTCAGAGTGAGGAGAGTCCACAAGCTTTTGTCGCAACACGATTACATTCACAGAAAATTACTATTTGGTACGTCTTATGGGCTGGCGGAGTCATTGGCCACTTGTCTTTAAAAACGATGATGGTCAGAATGTTACTGTCAAAGGTGAAAGGTAGAGGAAAATGATTCGAAATTTCTTCCTGCCGCAATTACCCAACTAATTGGTCATCAAAATCGTTTGATTTAACCCTATTGAACTATTTTCATCGGGTTTATAAAAGTCACTTGTCTACGTCGATAAACCACAAAAAATTGAATGTCTAGAAATCAATATTCGAAGAGTTATCGGAAAAAATACGGACTTCATTTTCTACGAGTCAGCCGTGGCGGCCACATGACAGAAATCATATTTAAACATTAATTTCATAAAATTTTCTTTCCAATAGAGTCCGTTTCAGTGATATTAAAATTATATATCCTTGTTTTATTATGATTTAAACTTGTCACACCCGTTACTATGCTTCAACTGCCAGCGGAAAGAAAATTTATTTTATAAGAATTTAGATTTTAAACAAAAAGAAATTTTACCATTTTGTTCTTGTTTTATAAATGAATGATACGATGAAAATTTTCTATCGTCTCAGTGGGCCTGGCAGCTATAAACTGTTTGTATTGATTTATTTCCTGAACCTCTCTCTGTTCCATTTAAGCAAATATATTTTGGTTTAAAACGTTAATATTTTAAAATTTTTCAGAAAATGTATAACTCACAGAGTGACATACATTTAAATGTATGTAATAATTATATGCTAATTAATACTCACGTTCTTGCCAATTGAATGGAAATGTCCAACAGCAATTCACCAACTGTGGCGATATCTTCTGTTTTCCAGTCATTCTTTGGCTGCGACACATCTGAAAATTAAATGTAATATTTTTTTTAAACTGATTGTTCAAACAGTTTGATTTTGTAATCTGAATAATTGTTTATTTAATGGCAAATTTAATAAGTATCAAATATCGCATTTTTATTTAAAAGTCTTTAAATGCCTCTGGTATAGACTTATTTTGCAAAGATAATAACTGCATATGTAGGGGTAGTCCTACTTATAAAAAAAGCTGTAAAAACAATATCAAAAAGTTTTAATACAAAATTAATTTATTTCATGATCTATTTGAAATTAATATTTAACTCAGCGCTTTTTCCTGCCAAAACTTTTTTTACACTCTTCTATCCTATTTTCATATAGTTGCAGCGCTTTTAATAATCCAAGAGTTGGCATCACTTATTTTAAATTTTTATGAGTTTCACTTACGTATTCTCTTGCGAGCATCCAAATAGGCAGCATTTACAGCATCGTATGTAATGCAAGTCGAGTCACCATTATAAGGACCACTGAAAAGGACATAAAAGAAAATAAAAATGTTGAAAACCTTACAAGGTTATTTATATAAATAAATCGATCAATTTGAATGGAACTGTTTTATCTCATTTAACCACACACTCGTTAACTTTTTTTTTTGCTTTGCAACCACCGCCTTTATTTCAATCTAAAGTGGAAGCAACATATGGCGTCTTATGTATTTATTTCCTTTTCTTGCTTCTGCTTGTAGATTTCTTTCATGCACACACACTATCAAAAGATAATCTCATTATTTACATTTGAAAGGATTTTATTTATATATACAATCCATTATTACCCTGACATCTGCGGCAGAAAAGCTGTTAAGTTCTTGTTAACACTTGCGGTTTGCGTTTAGTCTTTTTGCAACAGCCACCCAGTTAATAGATTTTGACGGAATTATGCAGTGCGCTCAGAAGGAATTAAAGAAACTCCTTAAAAAGTGTCAGCACCATAATGTGGACATAAATAAGTTGTCAGGTGTTGAGACATTTTTAAAGGAAAATAAAAAGCTGGAAAGCCGCAAGGAAAAGTGCTGTAAAATGCTGATTGTGTTGTGTTTGTTAGCGTATGTCGTGCATTATTATTTCAGTGACTTGAGATCGAAAGTAAGTGCTTGATAAATAACAAAACAAAAAAAAATCTATTAACATATATTTTCAATGATATAAAGCGTTGCATGTTGAAAATGCCCCAACTGATGCGCTACTCCTTTCGTCCTCCCGAACATTGTGCATTTTGTGAAAATATTGCGCAGATAAATCGTGTCAGTGGTATTACGCCTCAAGAGTTTGCCCAGAAATATGCCTACTCTGCCACTCCCGTCATAGTAGCGGATGCTACCAAAAATTGGAGTGCTCTGGAGGTTCACTTAATATTGATTTAGAAATATTTTTAAATATTTTGCTTAAAATTTTTTCTTTTAGAAATTTAATTACTGGTATTTTCGTGATGTTTATTTAAATGCCAGAAGGAAGCAAAAGATTTTCGATTGCCAGTTTTTACCATATAAAACCGGTTTCCAAGATTTGTTCGAGGCTCTTGATATGCCCAAAGAACGTGTGGATTATTTCAACGCTTCTAGCGGGGATCATAGACAAACACCCTGGTATTTTGGTTGGAGCAATTGCAATCCAGAAACAGCAGAGGAGTTTCGCCGCCATTATGGGCGACCTTATTTCTTGCCAGAGACATCGGAAAATAATGCAGTTGATTGGTTTTTTATAGGCACAGCTGGCCTAGGAGCTCACATGCATGTAAGTTGATCTTGGACTTTGATTTAGCCTATTTCCAATCCTCTGCTCTTGAAATTGGTGGAAATGAAAACTTACAATTACTTGAACAACGTCGCAAGTACTGATGAAATAAATAAAATGCGCTGCAGTACTGATGACGGGAGTGTTGACCGTTTCGAAAATATTGATTTACACACAACAACTATTAATACAAATTAAACATTTTTAAATGTCTCTGCTTTTTGCCGTAAAAATAATGTACAGAACCCGAAATATATAATATATATCTTATATCTGACCCACTGATTGCAGCAGTCACCCGACGTATTTGAAGCATATTTATACATCCTTAGAATGTTATTTGAAATTGCAGATACTTTCCGAAGCATTATTTCCTGCTTTAAATAAATTCGGTTTCAAAAAACTATAAACTTTTAATGCTTTAAATCTCGCCAATCAAAAAATGAGACAAAAACTAATTTCTTTCCTCTCCTTCGGAAACAAACCAGCTGTCAGAGATAAGAAAGAAATTTGAACAAATTTGTTTTCATTGTAGATAGACAACGTTCGTTTACCATCCTGGCAAGCGCAATTATCGGGCAGCAAGAGATGGCTTTTGGCACCACCACCTGAATGCTATTTTCATTGTAAATCATTCGATGTTATCGTTCAGAAAGGCGACGTCAGTGAGTTTTAATAATATTCTTAAAACTGATTTCAATTTATATAAAATAAAGCCGATTCTATTTAAAATATCATGTATTTCAGTTGTCTTGGACACCAACAAGTGGTACCACCAAACCTTCGTACAGCCCGGGGAAATAAGTTTGACCATCGGAGCGGAATATGATTGAATATATAATCGCACTAAGCAATTAGTTATGTAAAAGTTTACGTGAAATAAAATAATTATATAAAAAGATTTAATTTTTTTCGTTTTTATATAACGAATAATATTTTTAAGGAACATTTTAACGCCATAAAACACTATTTTAAGGGATTTTTTTTGCTGTCTTTAAAAAAAAGAACAAAAAGCTCATATTTGATGGAATTAGAATGTTAATATTCTCTGCAAAAATATTCTCCGTAACATTTTACCTCAATTTGATGCACACATTTTTTACCTAAAATTTAAGGGTCACATGGTTTCTTATGTCGATTGACCATAAGAATCTGCCAGAGCTGGGAAACTTTAACCTTTCTCTGAAATGAAAATGAAATGTAAACCTTCAAAACGCCGATACACTTGTCGTTTTTTTGTAGCACCGTGTTATTTGTACACATGAGCTCTATTTGGCATAAATCTGTAGTTGATTTAAAATTAAATCAAGATAATGTCTGTTGTGTCCCCGAGCTTTCAGAGAATTGTCAGCAGGAGAAATTTTTAATTTAAAAAGTTATTGATTAAAAAGGTTTTCAATATAAAAAGGAATGACATACTCAAATCAGATTTAATTAACATCAGAAACATGACTTTGGATTCATTGAAAAGGTAACAAAACAGAGAACATCCTGCAATAACAACTTGTTGTAAAGCCCATTAGAAAAGTTCTAGATATGCACTACTTCCGGAGCATAATATAAGGATCTTATTGACTTCTTGTGAGTGTCTATTTTTACCAGAGTCCATTGACTAAATTCAATTGGATAAATAAATTTGTGGAGACGTAGTTGCGATTGCAACCAAAGACCCCTGGTATTTGTGCCGTTTCTTTGGGACCCAGTAGGACTCAATTGGGTTGAATTTTCTGGCCGAGGCTGGCAGCTATTGCACAAACAATTTTTGTTAACGATTCAAAAATAAAAACATACTCATGACATTGTCGCGTAGCTAATTTATCGTATTCTGTAATAATTTGGTAACGTCATATCAGCACAACACTAAAAAGAGGACACTTTGAGGATGCTGTTGGCCGAAAAAGATCCTGAGTGCGACTCAGCAATCAGTCATGAATATGATGTGCAATTTTTCTGATCTGCTTTAATGAAGGATCGTGATAATTATTGTCGAAGGCAAAGCAATAGTCGCCGAACATCATCGACAGCAATTAACACAATCATGTACTAAAAGAGCAGGATACAATATCCTCCTTCGTCGTTACCCCTTAATTGCGCAATTAGAACAATTTTTGCAATTAAAGCCTTAATTGATGACAATTTATCATACAATAAATCAATAAATAAATTGGGCAATTAGTAGTTAATTGTATCACTATTTGCTTAAAACACGAATTGCAACTCTGTTCTTAAGTGTGTTTATTAAGAACTGTGTTCAGTGAGTAGAAAAATTTCCTTTATTGGCAAGCCAAATGTCAAAATATACACATACATTTAAACAAGACAAACTGAATTTTCAAACAGACTAGACTGAACTCCACTGAATTAACTTTGTAAAATTGTCAAGTTTTCTTTTTTCTTTTCTTTAAGCACTGATAATCTTAAATCAAAATTCGATTGAAATGACTCCAAGAGCTACATATTTCTATTATATGCAAGTAAAATTTCCTTTAAACCAAAATATGCATCCCTTTTTAAAATTTACAGAAACGAATTTTCACGAAACAAATAAAAACAAGGTTTTTTTCAGCTGTCAAATGATAATTGAGTCAGTTAAATTGAGTATGTGTGAACACTAGATTTAATTGCTCAATTAATATTAAACTGATTCAATTAAAAATACATGTCTGAATATAGTATTAGGCCTTAGGGAATAGTCGGAGGTTGTCAGTGTAAGGAGTCACTGCTGTCCACAATGACAGTGGACGGTGTCCTTTATTTGATATTGTCTTAGCGTGATGTTGATCAATAGTTGCAGATTATCAATCTGAGCGTTATTACAAGGCCACCGCAGTACCATATCAATATGTTTTCTTGCAAAAACTTGCAAAAGTGAATGATCCCCAGATGATGTAAAGATGTGTGCGTGTGTGTGTGAGTGCGTAATGTAGGCGAGAAATCTTGTGGCAATTAAATGGATAAATAAAGCAAAACCACCAACATTTTTAAACAATTTTTTTTCAACACAAGAGTACATTTTAAGGCATCGACAACTGTTGTAATAAGATCGTGTAAAGTGGCACTCTTAAAAATAAGTATTTGTCGAGTTAATATATATTTTTTTATGTTACTGTTTTTTAAACACACACACACACACACACACACTCACAGCTGGTTAAGTTTTTGGCCAAGAAGCTGAAATTGAAACTCATAAATTCCAAAGTGTAATAAAGCAAACGAACATTCAGTTACTTATTCATAAAAAACAACATATATTACATCATCTGTTGCTGCCGCAAATGTTGCTGCCGTTCACTCCTATATGGCTGTTTATCAAAACTGATATGCAAAACTCATGTTAAATTTTATAATTCTTCTCACCTTTTACTCGAATACGTTGGCCTGCTACGGTTTTAATATTTATTTTAGTGCCACTTAAGATATAAAAACAAACTATTATTTTGTTTAATTTATCAATCACATTCAGAGCTGAACGAGATAAGTTGCGAATCTATTTTTGTTTTAATATTAAATGTTTTGCAGATCTGCTGCAGTTAACTATTTATTTGAAGTTTCATAGATATTTTGTGGTTTTTTTGGAGTTATTTTTTATTTTTTTTCAAGCATTGGCGAGATAGTTATTTTCTTAGTTGTTTGTTTTTATATTCAAAATTTAGATCATTTAAATGTCAATGTTGTTGTGATTTGTTGTATGCCCCCAACGTTTGTTTAAAGAGTGTCAAGTGTTTTTCATTCATTTTATTTTAACAACTTGCATTTCTGTGTAGTTGAAGTAGTTTTGCTTGGCTTTGGTATGGCCAAAATGTCATTTTGATTTTTGTTCAGAGATGACCTCTATTGCACAGCAACAAATATAAAAATCGAAAAACGTGAGATGATTTAAACAGAAAACTTTACGAAATTATAATAGTCAAAATGATGCAATACCTCTGGTTGTTCTTCTTGTTTGTGGTTTTGTTTTTTGTAAAATAATAAAACAATTTACTTTTATTTTCATGAACTCCAGGAGCGCTGGCGTTTAAGAGGCACTATTTTCCAGCTGCTTTCTACAAATTTTGTTATACGAAAACATTTTCATTTGCTGGTTAAAAAGTTACTCTTTTGAAAAGAAAATGATTAATATTTGTACTTCAGCAGACTAGCTTTTGAGCCTTGTGGATTTCAATGTAAATATGACTGAAAATAATAAACTGAATAATAAATAAAAGAAAGAAACTGATGATGAAAGTGTTGCGGCTTTCGAAAACATCTGTTCTGCTCTGCTGTGTTATACATATTCCAAATATATATTCCAATTATCGCTTTGGATATAAAAATGTGTTTAAAAATATTAATAAATTTCAATAAACTTTTACATCCCAGTTGCTCGCTACGCCTCTGGTGAAACCTGTGCACTCTGTTCTTAAATTTGAAACATTTAAAGCAAAAATGCTCAAGAGTTTCGACAAAGACTTTTCATTGCACAAATTAATAGGAAACAGTTGCAATATTCATTTAATTTATTTTATTTAATTTTTTTTAAGTTGCTGTGATTGCTAAATTGGCCTTTTCCTTGAACCTTAACTAGCCCTTCACTTTGAATATTAATAAGGCATTTCAGCCATTAGCCAAAAGGCTGCAATACTTGGATTATGCAAATAACTTCAGAAAACTTGTAAAAGTATATTATTAGAAGCTTTAAGAAATTCTGTGTGATTTTGCAAACAAAATAACAATTTTCGTTTGAAAATTTTTGTTGCATTTTAAATAAAAATCACAGCAGAGCTGTAAATCAATCATTCATTTGAATTCAAAAAGGTATTGAAATTCATTTCTGCATAGTTTTAATTGACTAAAATTTTATTATTATTAATTATATTTAATTATTATTATTATTATTATTATTATTATTATTATTATTATTATTATTATTATTATTATTATTATCATTATTATTATTATTATGTATTATTATTATTATTTATTATTTTTTTTTTTTGTTGTGAAGGAATCTAATCTAAAACTTTGATAATTCATAACCAATTAAAATCAAAATAGGATCCTGCATTAAGAGCTCTGTTGAACAGGGGTCGCAAATAACGACTATTTTCCAAATCGTTGCATGGACTATCCTTAAATTGAATAATTTTCTTTGACTTCCCAGTAGGAAAATTTCTAATATTTCCAAGTCAGAAAGTTATTGGTTTTGCCGCATTGTGGAAAAATTTAGTTTTCAGCAGATCTGGACGTCCTGAGTTCCTAGAAAAATTCCCTAACTACATCTGTGTTCATTTTTGTACCAACCACTTAACCAACCAAACTAAATAGTTATACCAAACTTTTATATTCTGTAAATTTAAGTCCATTTGGACTAGTAGATTTCTAAAAATCTCAAACAAAATCTTTTTTTCAAATTATATTCTATAGAAATTGTGTATCTGATCAGTTTGTAGTCTCTAATCCTTTATAGAAGTCGAAAATTGCATCAATTCTTCGTTAATATGAGTACCGATCAGTATCCTAAATATTAATGGAACCGACTTTTTGCTAATAAATATTTGATGACATAAATATATGAATATGATATCTCTCATGATATTTAGAATTTTTTTGCATCTCTTATTTTATGATACTGATGATAAACACGACCACAAAGAACATACTTTAATTATAGGTAATCAACGTCGAACTATTTTTTCGCTCTCTCAAACATAATAGTGATTGTTAAATAAATAGTTGGAAAAGTGTTTTAAATGAATGTGTTATTAATTCAGAAAGACATGATATATATTCCAGAGCACAAGGGAAAGCCAACATCAGTTTACTGCATCATGAATTGTGCTAAGTCAATAAGAGGAAAACAGAAAAAAAAACTTGAAACAAAAAATGCTCACAAATAAGTCACAAAGAGAAAAAACAAACGGCAACACTGGTAGTAAACAAAATTGTATTACCATCGATTTGTTACAGTTCTCGTATGCATTTTTCATAATAAAATTGGTAGAAATAGAATGTTACCACATTCAACTAAAAACTGGTAATAAAAAAACACTCATGAGTTTTGGTGATATAAAATGTAGCGGCTTTCGAAAACAGCTCTTGTGTTCTGCCTTTTAAGTTGAATATATAAACTAATATTGACCTTTCCTTGTCCTTTGAAGCATTTATAATGTCTTTCTGAACAAGCAGCCTATAAAATTAAATTAAATTTTGAAATAATAACATTTATTCGATGAAATAACTTCATTGGAATCGTGCAGTTTATTCAATGATAAAATTAATTGTCACTGATTTAATGAAGTATGATCGTTAATGTAATGAAATAATTTCATTGACACATTGAAATGATTTCTACAATACGATTGATGTTGGCTTTTTTGAAATAATTTTCGTCTCCTTTTGAATTACATTTCGAACAATAAGTCCAACAGAATTGAATATAATAAAAATAAATAGACATGAAATTTACTATCTGACCCACTAAAAATGAGTTTCAACTTATCGTATATTAAATCATAGTCAATAGCTGAATTAGTTGAATGCGATTCCTGAAATATCTTTTGAAAAAAAATATAAATACGTTTCTGATAATGATCCAGTTTCACAATATTCTTCTTCATTGGCATCTTAATTACAAATTACATTTCGCAAATTTCGACTATTAATTCTTATTTTTGTTTTTTAAAGAAATTTTGCTGTCAAAAACCTAAACGACCTGTTTGTGTTAATGGGAATATTGCGAATGATAAAAGTGCAACGGCTTTCGAAAACAGCTGTTAAGCTGTGCTGTGTAAGTTGACTATTTACAAACTGATGTTTACTTTCCCTAGAGCTTTGCGATGTTTATCGTGTCTTGCTGAATTAAAAACACTCTCAAAATAAGTTGCCTATTAAAATTTAAATTAATACATCAGAGTGATCGTTTTACATTCTGATCATGCAAACATTTTGGTTTGTTGATCACTGATATGACATCTGGAATAATCCAACGACATCTGTTAACATGTTTTACATCGTTTTCTCTTTTTTTTTTGTGATGAATATCATTTTCAACGTTGCTACACTTTAATTATATGTGCGAGTAATTTTGTATGTGGCAAAAAGGTTTTGCAACCCACATCGATTAAAAAAAGTTTAGAATTTTTGTTAATTGCCTTTTTACGTGCGTGCACACATGCCATTTTGACACTTTGTTAGTTCCAATCGAGCGTCACACGATTGGAACGGGTATCATTCAAGTCTGATGCATGATACTCTTTTCAATATGCAGTCACATGATGGAAAACGTAAAAGGAAGATTTAATTTTACCATTGAGTTTATGCCAGCGGTTGCATATTTGAAAAAAGCATCCGCCAAATCTCCATAAAGAGAAAAAACCGAAGTAAGAAAAATAAATGGGCAATTCTTGCTTTTTCTCAAACATTCATTTATGAGCAGAACTATAAAAGCAAGTTTCAGCGCAATTGGGAAGCGTAGAGAGATGAGTGTTGGTCGGTTTCAATCGAAATATTTTTGAGGGAAGATCGTGATGGTTTCAATATAAGAATGCCATGGCTGATCCAATAATTATAAACGTTGTTAATTGTATATGAAACAAAAAGTTTTCGTAAAGTTATTTTAATATATTTTTATTATGACAAAATGATCCTTGAGAATTATGTTTTATAAAAAATATCAGCCATATGACGAGTATATAACTTTGGTGTTATACCACAAGCCCATGGCTCATGTATTCAATGACTCTGTCGAATGTCGAATTATGTTATCCCATAAACCTAGAATTGGTTCTTGGCTAATTGACGTACATATTTCATTTTAAATATCTTTAAAGGAAGAAATCGAACGGTGTCAAATCACATGATCGTGGCGGCCAACTGGCATGGATATGACCTGAGATAATACTACCATTTAATATCTCTCACTTAACAGTCGTTTTTTCATTGCTTGTGTGGGAGGCGGTACCGTCTTGTTGGAACTACACGTCGTCCAGGTGCATGTCCTAAATTTTTGGCCAGAAGAAGTCTATTATCATGTCGCTATAGGCAACACCATATACGTAACTGTTTAGCCGATCCCTTTTTCAAAAACTACGGCTCGATGACGAGAACGAACTTGCCGAACAAGCACAGATCTTTTCACATTTCCTTCAGACGCGGTTTGCTGAAATGTACGCACATTCCTTGCAATTAAGGACATATTCGGTCGATTATGCCGACCACAGACATCATGAAGATCATGAAAGTAATTTTGATTTTAACGCCCTTTTTCGAAAAAGGCTGCAAAAATCAACATGCTTCTCAATTTTGTAACTGCAGAAAAGTGTCAAGTTAATCTGGACTAGAGACTTGACGTTAAGGTGTGACACAGATGATAGTTGGACAAAACCTTTTTTGCACGAATATAAAAATTAGGTTGAAGTCTACTAATGATTTGGAGTAAGAACCAAGGAAATGCATGGTTAGATAAATTGTGTTGGAACTACGAACGTAGGCGATAATTCTGAGAAGATAAGTGAAAATTTAAGAACTCGCTGTCGCTATTTTACTCGCTACTGCACCGGCGACTATCCGCTAGACTGTTGCCGCAGGAAGATGCTGCACATGACAGTAGCAATCGTTGTCGGTTTCGTTCAGCAAAACGGTGCTATGCCTCCGTCACAGAAACAGGCCGACAATAACAAGCACTGCTATACATCAATGCAGATTCTTGGCTGGTATGGAATCGAACTAAGACAACATTGGCGTCATTAAGTGCGCGTTTACCACTTCATCCAACAGCATATTTATGGACGTCCTATCTCGCAAAAGAATATATAACAAATTAGAAGAGACTGGAGGCTTCATAGGCCAGATCAGGTCTATTATGCATTAGAATAATCGCAATGCTGATGTCTGCAAATGAAAGTGTGACGGATAATTCGAATTTGATGTTTCTACGGAGTTCACAGCAAACTGAGTTTGTTGTACAAAAAGTATTTTGTAGTCTATTCACATAAAGACTTCTTCACGCAAATAAAATCTGTTCACCACGCCGTAGATATAATTTTTGGATGCCAGAGTAACAGACTTTTAATGACAATTTTTCGAACAGAATTTTTGCCTGCAGTGAATCTCATTTCTCTTTTCGTTGGCTGCGTCAACAATTGTCGAATTTGTGGCTGGAAAAATTTCGAGGTGATTTCGAAGAAACCATTCCACCGGGCAAAATATGATTGTTTGGTGCACATTTTGGTGGGGAGGTGTGTCATGGGATTATATTTTAGAAAAAATACTCTGCAGAAATTATGACCACGTATGGTCTTATGAAACATGAAGCCTTATGATTTGGTCGATATCTGATTTAAATAAGGCAATTACGAGTCGGAAAAAAGCCAAGCAATGAAAATAAAAACGTAAGAAAATAAAATAAGGAAAAGTGATCAGTGAGTTCTTGTTATGACTTTGATGTTTGTTTTAGACTTCTCACTTATTAAAGTGGAAGTTTGAAATAAATTTCATAAATTATTCTAAGAAATGTTGGGTAAAGGTTTCCTGATGATCTGCATTAGCCCCAGTGAAATGCCCATGGGAACTAGCTAGAACCTCTCAGTTGAATACTTTGAATTGTTTGATAAGATTTTGGGAAAAAAGAATCAGCACATAATTAAAATTTTAAGAGGTTAAAAAACGACAATTCCGAAAAATATCTGCGAATTTGAAAAGTAAAATAATTTCAACTGCAAAGTAATTTATTATATTATTCAAACAAAAAACAGTTGCAGTACAGTTTGTGCATGAAGTATTATCAAATGAACAGGAAAATACTAAAACAAATATACAAATTTCAAAGATAGATTTAATTTGTAGTGACTAAATTTATTGTACAATTTTTATGTTAAAGCCTGATCTTATAAAATCTGAAGTGTGAACGAAAAATGACATGAAACCATGTTATATAACTTTCAGGTAAAAATATTTTTTACCTACAATATCTTTGATGATCATAAGTTTCTTCAAGCAGATTTAAACTCTTTGTACTCTTGGTGTGAAATGAATTTAATGACATTGAATCTAAAAAAATGCAAGCATATGTGTTTCTTTCGGAGGAGCCATTTCAACGTAAAATATTTTTTGGGTGGTTATGAGCTGGAAAATGTTTGCACTTTCACAGATCTTGGAATTTTACTAGATCCAAAACTGAATTTTATTCAACATATATCTCTAACTGTTAGAAAGGCCAGAAGTCAACTGGGGTTCATCAAACGCTGGGCAAAGGAATTTGAAGATCCTTATGTTACTAAGCAGCTTTTCACATCGCTTGTTCGTCCCATTTTGGAATATGGATCAATAATATGGGATCCAACATATAAGGTTTACATCAACACAATTGAATCTGTACAAAAACAATTTTTAATATTTTGTCTTCGAAGTTTGCAATGGAACCCATTTTGTTTGCCTTCTTATAAAGCTAGACTAGCTCTTATTAAGTTACCATCCCTAAGTAGTCGAAGATCTATGTTAAACACTTTATTTATTTTAAATAGAATTAATGGTAAAACCTGCTCTGAATTCTTAATTGAAAATTTATCATTTTGTGTTCCTCAACGTCCTACTCGTTTCTTCTGTCTACTTAATATTAAATTTCTAAGAACAAATTACGCTAATTCTGATCCTTTTATTAGATGCTGTAAGGACTTTAACAAGATATATTATTATGTTGATTTCTCTTTCAGTGAAAATTTGATTAAACGAAATATTTTGTTTGCATTAAATAACAGCCAATAATTGATATTTCTTTGAATTTTAATCTGTATATGTATGTAAATAGTCTGTAAGAATTGTAAATTCATAGACTGTAAAATAAATAAATAAATAAAAATAAATAAACACGATAAGAGAAGTTTCCAAAAGATATAAGTTCAAATTTGGCGACATGCCATTTGATGACTTTAGATATTTTTTTTTGTTGGGAAACGTTAAAGATTATGTCCATGCGAATAGTGTCCTAAAGTTGCAGCATTTAAAAACCAACAGTAGAAAAGTCAATAACGGATTACGGCAGGATAAGTGGGAAAAAGTTATCGGGAACAACTTCAAATGTATTGACTGGCAGCTGCAATTAATACATGATCGTGATTGATTACTTGCACGCACACCATCCCGTCTCTGGTTTAAAACACTAACAGACAGCTGCTGCACTGTCCGATTTCGTGCCCGCACTGGCATGAGTTTATTATAAATTCGACGCGTGTCAAATACATTAAAAATGTCTTAACAATAAATGCGTGCCACCGCCCCAGTTATATTGCATTTTCTTGTTGTTGTTGTTGAAATCTGTAATGTGCAGCATTGCTGGTATATTAAGTATTTGCTGCAACATATTAAATAATTGGCCAACAAAAGCTAAACAACATTCAAAAGAGATTGAAACAGATTTATTTGCTCAAATAGAGATATAAAAATTTCGTTTTTTTTTTTGCATCCAACAAATGGAAATTATTGAAAACTTTTGGTTAAAATATTTCAAAAAGCAGTCTTGTTTTAGGCTAAATAAATACAAGAAAATAAATTTATTGTAATCCAGGGTAAGATGTAAACAGTTTTTCCAATAATTTTGTAAAATCAATTAAGATTTAAAAATTTGGTATTTTTTATTGCTAATCAGTGTGAATGTAATTAATTGTTTTCGAGCATTTGCTTATAAACAGTTTTACAAGGGCTTTCATGCATGCATGATTGGATGTGATCATCAGGCGTTAATTTCCCATAACGATTTCACAGCTTTCAGTCGCCTGTTATAACTGCAATAGATTTCTTACGAAACTGCCTAAAATTTTCAGTTTCACGTTGAATTTATCGTTAATTAAAATACTTTTCAATATCTTAAAAACTTCCTGTTTGTTGCCGGTTTGCTGGTGAAAGAAATTGTGAAAATGTGAAATATTTTTTGAATGAAAAATGTATCAACCAGCCAACTATTCAAAAAACTTAAACTTTTACGTATTCACGCCAGTATGTCGTAATGCCCAAAAATGAACACACAGTTATGTGCGCTCTTTTTTTTTTCTTTCCAGTTGTTACGTGCTACAGGCTGCCACTGCCTGCCACACGCATGACTGGTACTCAGTTGGTATCATCTCATGTATTGGCTTTGCTGTATTCATGTGAATTTCATTGGTGTTTGTACTTCGTCATGCTGCAGCTTCACGCATGAAAGTGCTTTTCTCTGGCAGCAAATGCCAACGTCTGTTTAGTAACCAAAATATTGTGGCGTATGGCGGTCGACAAGTTCAATATATTTCTGTCTTTGATTTCTATTTGAGTTGGTTGATTTTAAGGACACTAAAAGTAAATCCTTTCTCCAGGAAGTTGCAGTTTGTCGAACGAAATTTGTAAACTGTTGCAATTGTTTCATTAATTCCCTCAACGTACTACAGAAATCATAAAGCAATGATTTATGAATTTTTAGTAGACTCGCCTTTATTCTGCAACTATTTGTCGACATCATGCCAAGATAATATCAAAAATGTGACATTTAATTACTTCTCGTGGACATCAATTAAGTACTCCTGACATCCTGCATGGCTGATGACTAAGTGATCGCTAGAGGCGATGACAGTCGGTGTTTAAATAGTTTCTTTATGCATTCCATTAATGCTTTACCAAGTCGTTGGAAAACTTCATCATGGACTTTTAAAACCCGTTTGAGAGTCTTAAAAATAGTTCTCAAAAATCACAGTTAAAAAGTCTGTTTTACAATGAAACCCAACAAATAATTTTTGTTCGTTATATATCTATTTTATTTTTTTATCCTAGTACGATCTTTTTAATAATTATATTTTTAAAAATACTTTAATGATATTTTGAAGTCTGTGCATAAGATTGAGAGGCATTTTCATCGCTACAGCCTGTTGCAGAAGAAGCCTGATTACGAGGAAAAGTTGTAGAAAAGTTTTCGCAGCTCAAGAGTGTAGCATTCCATGGATGAAATTTCTCTAATTTTTACTAAATAATTATTAAAGAATGACAGTTCAGTTCTTTATATTTTTCATTCGACGGCCAATTTAATTCCTAACCTCAAATTTGCCCCACCTCCATATTAAAGTTTCAATATCAATTTGAATGGGATGTATTCCCAAGCTAAAGTATCGTTATTTGAATTGTAAAACGAGCTAATTGTCCTTGTGAGAAGGAAATTGAAATGTTAATCTTCTCTCTTAGGTTTATATACATATATTTCTCTCAGACATGCCGTGTAACTGCTCACTACTATAAATGGAATAATTAACAGGAATGAATAAATATTAAGAAACATCTTCATTTGCAAGCTTGGATTGGTGAATTGATATTATTTGTAAGTTTTACAAATCTAGTGAATGTTAAAGAATGCAATGAAGCAAATGCATTGAATGTCAACCAACTTGTACTACTTATTTGAAAATCCAACTATTATTTATGTTAATGCATAGAAATATGCAAATTAATGCTTAAATGCAGGCACAAGTGCATGTGTGTGTGTTAATCTGTATATGCAAAACCTTGCAGCTAAAACACTTATTTGACATCAAAAATACGTTAGAAGAAAAACCATTTATTTGAGTATTAATTTCAATGACAAATTGCCTGCTGACAGCAATTGAAGTTGCTAATGAAAATCAACAAAATATTGTTGTTGATTTTCTCCATCCATCACGTTGTAGCGAGAAACCACACGCACACAGAACAAACACACAATTAAAAGGTGGATATGAAATTGAGGTGGCTTATAAAGAACACTCAGTGTTCTGTAATGGAATAACAAATTTGCAAAATGAGTACTTACATTGAGCCACGGAATAAGTTAACACTGTAATCATAAACCGAAGATCTACCCGGTCCTGGCAGCAGTAGAGCACAATCGTTTCCCAACGGTGATGTATTTAAGGCTTCACCAAAATGATGAAACTGTGCATTTGTTGTAGGGGAAAACGCTAGCAAAGCTGAAGTTAAAATTAATATTCTGAAAGAAAAAATAAAAATAAAAAAAATTTAATTAATCAAGCAATTTTTTATTGCTTAACTTAAAGTTATTTGCAAAGTGTGGCATTTATTTTAGCCATAAATCATTCAACGTCATTAAATATGGCATATAAAGTAAAATGAATGGATTTATATATCATTTTATAAGTGCGAAGGTGTGAGTATCAGTGCTTTTCACAAGTTGGTGAGATCTTAAAATTTGTATTTGGAAAACAAGAACGGCAATAAATTATCTTTCAATGACTGTCAGAATATTAAGTTCAGATATAGATGTTGTTTAATTGAAAACAAGTAGCAAGTTTTATTATATCAGCAAACACGAAATGTAAACGAAGATATTTAAATTTGTTTTGAGTATCAACAGAAAGGCAGTTATTCCCTGCAGTTTACGAAAAGTCCGGTAGGAGGATATTTTAATATTTTTACTCGTGCTGCTTTATTTTCCTTGAAGCTGTTAGATTCACAGTTTTACCGAGTGCTAACAAATAAAAATACTCCTGAGTACTGATGATAATAGTGTTGTGGCCTTTGAAAACAGCTACTATGCTCTGCTGTATAGGTTGAATAAATAAAAGTGACGTTGACTTGCTCTTGTGCTTTGGAATATTTATTTAATTTAATATATTTTTCTGTATCAAATAGTCTCTTTTCGAACAATTAGCCCATACAATTATATCTACGAAACTTGATTTTATTTTTAGTCCTTTAATAAATCTGATTATTGTTTTCCTCGAATTACTGGACCTAATCTGATCGAAAATATTCTAGGATGCCAAAGTAGTGGACACAACACTACGATACCTTCGATTCTGAGATCGACTTCACAATCAGTTATGAATTTGGTGTCAAATATTTGTGACTTGCACGATCGTGGGATTGTGTTAATTGTTGTCGCCCTGGCAAAGGTCGCTGAGTATTATTGACAGCACTTAAACCACCATGTACTAAAAGAGAAATCTACGTACGAAGAAACAATTCAAAATTGCTACAACAACTTCTCTATCTATGCTGTCTTCATCTGTCCTCCTAACACTACCCTTCCTTCCAAAGTAGTGGTCAACCCCCAAGTGCTGCTCTCATGAATTGTAGTGCACAACAATTCTTCTGTAATCAATGGCTTGTGGCAAAATTTGTGCATTTAATTTCTGGTAAACCGGTAGCATTTGCATGGTTGTAACAGACTCACTTGATCCCTACATCGCGTGATTCATTTACATGCACAATTTTCTCAAGACTCGTTTCTTTGTGTCAGTGTAGTTTTTAAATGTAAAAAGCTTAAATATTATTTAAATATTATTCGCTTTTTATTTGAATAGAAAATCATATCCGGTATCCTGCGAACTTAAATCACTTTCAAAAATTTTATATACAATTTTCGTATCAGAAGTGTCATGGTAACTCACAAATTGTGATCGCATATTCCTGCTCTTTATTTGCTGCTGATCATAAATCAAATAAATTTATTTTAAATAAAAAACAATGGCAAATGATTAATATATATGCTATAAAATTGGCTTATAGATATATGCCACACAGACGAAACTCTGCGCTCATTCAATTGTTGACAGTTAAAATAAATTTACAAAATTTATGATAAACGATGAATATTTAATTTATATTTCAGTTTATCAATTGAACTAAATTTTTAGGTAAATAACTTCATTCAATAAACAAAGAGCAGAATTAAATTCACTTAAGCCTTTAAAAGTAAACACTGTGCTACAAAAAAATATTTTCGTACAACAGGAAATGTAGTTGCTGTTTATAATATTTAATAAAATATAGCAAACGGTTGATTCTAGAGACCATCCCTGAAACTTTTCGTTAGCTTTTTAATCGCAAAGTTACCGTAACCCGGTCTTTGTGCTGTTCTACGCTTTTGGGCTTTTTGAGCAGAAACACTGTTATTTTAATCAACCGATTCCTGCATGGCAGTCGGTGATTGATTTAGTTTCCTATTCGAGAATACTAATTTCGGAGACGTAAAACAAACATCTTTTTCAAATATTTTCGTTCACGATATCTCACGAAAGGATTAAGCGATTCTGAATGTCAAGAACTGACTAGTTTACAATCGTTTCGATATAGTTCTCGTATTCTTTTTCATAATAAAAGTGGTGCAAATAGAAACTGTTGCCACATTCAGCTACACCATTTAACTAGAAAACATACACATGATTCACAATGATGAAAGTGTAGCGGCTTTCGAAAACATATGCTATGCTCCGTTGTGTAAGTTGAATATTTAAAATTTATTCCTTCATTTAGTGAATATTCTGCAAATTAATAAAAGATATTTTTTTTGTCTTAGACCAGCATTTAAGAGGGGATAGTGTTGAGAGGTGAGATGAAGACAGATTAGAAAATGGAGGATTTTATTGCGGTTTGTTTTACTTTTTACTTCGCCAATTTTTCGCTACAGGACGTAGTCTTTAAGACATAATGATGTAAATCTCTGTCTTGCAGGCCGCCAACAATTAACACAACCGAGCACTGTTACAGATCTGAATTCATGTCTGCGTACGGATATATAATTTCGGATTTTAAAGAAAATTACTTTTTAGAACTTTTTCATATTTCGGTGATCGTAGTGTTTTCTAAATGTCAACCAGCTACTTAGGATTTGCGTTCGATTTGTGGACTAGTTGAAAAGTTGTCAAAAAAAAAAACAATTTGAAAATTGGTTTTCGCCAAGTTTTTTTTTTGGGATTTCTGGAAATCGATGGTTGCGAATTGTCTCACAGGAAATATGAGTCTGAAAAGACTCTCTAGCACCCCACCAGTTTGCTCTGATTTTGTGCAGCCTTTTAAAACTTGCTGGTTATAACGTGCACCCCTTTGAAATTTTTCTAGCTGGAAGTTAACAAAGTACTAATTCAACTTTATCTTATAGATGCAAGATTATTTGTGTTGTGTTTGAGACATGTTGGGTTATCTCTACAGCCATTTATAGCGTAACTGATATTAAAACTAAGAAATCCTGCTGAGTTACTTTTATAAAATAAAAATTGCTCAAGAAATACCATTTCACAAGCTTGTCCTGCGGCCCGTTTCTCAAAACATGCAAGTTACAAGTCTGCAAGTAAAATGCAACAATAAATTTTATAAACTGTTGTTGTTTTAAAGATAATTTTACTTGTAGATTTGTGACTTGTTGATTTTTTTTTTTTTTGCGAAACGAGCCCCGATTGTAAATCCTATTTTTAAATCTTTTTTTTAATTATTTTTTTATATACCTTTTTATTGTTTATTTTGTTTGATTTTAGTAATTATGATGCCATGCCGTCTACACACTGCAACAGTTTTTAATTACACTCACAACACTGAAGTATTTCAAATCAAAATTGAATTGAATGCAGTGTGAAAAACTATCAAGTCAGCATTTTCATTTAATTAAGCAATTAACTAAAATTTTGCACTTCATCACAATAAACGCGTGGGAAAATGAAATCAGAATGAGTTTGTTTCCTAAGTCTTTCGTTTAATGGCATTTCATTCCCAGCCGAAATGGCACAGCCACGACGATATCGCAGAAATCATTGCAGCATTTGTGAGACAATTAATATTTAATAATCTGGCGTTTTATCGCAATCTGTGAAAAGAAAAATTTTAAGCGTCTGGAAATTAAAGTTCGACTTGGTTGTGTGCAGTTGGTTTTTAACTCTGCCAAATGAGCTCCTGAAATAGTGCTCATATATAATTGTTTTAAATGCACACGGAGGGAAAAAAAACTGAAGACAAATAATTATTTTTGGGCCAGTTTGTATGAGTGAAATAAATGCAGATATTTAATAAGACCAAACGACTTCTAACTCAATTGCAATAGTGCAGCCAGCCACTCCTTTACTTTTAACTGAGTGACCATTAAAATGTACAAGCGTTTGCAACAGTGACTACAAAAGATAGTATTAATAGGAGTTTTGTTTGTTATTTATGGTTTTTGGTGTTGTTGTTTTTTGATATTATGATTGCTGTTCTTGTGTTTTTAAATGCACACACAAGTAGCAGTAATAAACCATAATGAACATACAACATTTAACTTTATTAAATCCTATTGACAAATCATTGTTGTTAAATTGCCACGCTGGCCTTTAATAGATTAAAATGAAAAAGCTACAAAAACGATCTGCTAACAGTTTGTTATAAGAACGAACGCACAACACTTGTTGCCGCTACTGATGTGGTTAAATCTGAACGACTGGATTGCTTTTTTTTCTTTTTTTTTTGTAATTTATTAAGTTTGTTTCTCTTTAAAGTCTTGGTAAATATTTCTTAGTATTTTTTTCTTTTTTCTTATTTGCCTGACTCTAAGAGTTTGTGTGCCAAATAAATTATTTAAATTGCTTTTAATAACAATAAACAATATTTGCCAATATGAATTGTTAAGCCTACAGCAGTCAGTAAGCGGCCGCAAAATTTACAGTGGGGTTTTGTGCGAAAATTCGATGAAGCACAGCTGAACAAATCACTCCTTAATGAATAATAATATAAAATACACTTAAAGCCCACTGTGCCAACGCATTTTATTTGTTGCCATTTTTATGTATGTATATTTTTGACAATCAATACTTTTTTTCAGTTTGTTATTTTCTTAGTTGCAATTTACAAGTTTTTAGCATGTTGTTCTCGGTTCTTTGGCTATCGTTTTGTGAAAGGTTTCGTTAATAATTATTTCTGACATTTTTCGTTTGTTACTTCATGCGTATGAGTCTTAGAACTCCATGTCCTCAACCGCTTTTTTTCATTCGCTGGCAGTGTGAGCAAACATTGATTTTTCTTGTTGTTTTAAACTTTGTTGTTGTTCTGTTGTTGTTGATTTATGTATGCAACAGCTAACTGCAGTACAAAAATAACTCATTTATTTCTAATTGTTAATGCCGACTTGGGTGTTTGCATGGAACCAAACTTTTAGTTCTTTGTCGCACAAATATTTGCCATTATTTGCATTTTTTCTTTGGCCTCATTTTATTACAAACATGCACTTTAAATGCTAGAGAAATATTAGCTTTTCCAAGAAGTTGTTTGTTAACGTGTGGGCCAAGACTTGGAGTGGAAATAATTTGCATGCGTCATATGGGAAGAGGCGTTTGCAAAGAAAGTTATTTTCTTTTATTTAATATGTTTTTGTATAATCTCTGTTGTGATAAAATTTGTGGGTTGTCCGCTAATCAAAAAATAAATATTAGAATACTTCTTTTGCTTGACGAAACTGCGGGAGAAACAACGAGTAATTTAGAAAGTTCCTGAAATACTTTTGACAAACAAATTTTTATCAGAATGCTTTTAATTGCGTATTTCCAATATTCCGATAGATTTTTGTCCTAAATATTTGAAAATCTCTGATTTATTATGTGCTGATTCTATTTTCCTTAAATCTTACTAAAAAGTTCAAAGTGGTCAATTGAGGGGTTTTAACTAGTTCTCATGGGCATTTCACTGGGGCTAATGCAGGTCATCAGGGAACCTTTACCCAACATTTCTTAGCATAACTAAAGATATTTATTCCAAACTTCCACTGTAATGAAAGAGAAGCTTAAAAAAAATATCAAAGTCAAAAATATCTCCTTTAAATTTTTGGGCATCTGTCTTGTCAACATATCCCACACATTTTGTGTAAAATACTGCCAATATTTTACGTGCTTGACAATTTATTTGTGTCATATATTTTATTGCCCCCAAATTAATTTATTAACTTCATTATCTCTAAGGTATTGTAAGGAGCTCAACCACAGACTTTAAACTTTGATATCAATTTCCTAGTGGATTGTTTATCTCTCTGAATTCAAAACTTTTTTCGACAAAATAACCCATAAAATTAAATTTAATAATTGTGAACTATTTTTGGCGGAATGAAAAGCCATTGTTGCTAGAGCTCCTTTAATCCTCCAATTATTTGCTATTGAAGAAGTAAATAAAAATTGTAGAACTAATAATGAATTCTTTTCTAGAAAATAGTGAAACATTTTTTGCACTTTTTAATGAAAAATGGCAAAACTCTGTCCTTTGAATATAAATAATTTATTATTTATTCCTAATCCCTTAGGAATAATAATTCCTGTTATAAAACTCCTCCAAACAGCCACCCTTTGAAAACGAAGTGAAAAAATTTTACATCTTTTCCAGAAAACAAAACGCAGTACTTTTTATATTATTACTTCATATAAAAAGCGCATAAAACATATTTTACTAATGCTTTTTATTATTAAATTTGAGGGTACTGTGGAGTGAAGTAGTGAACACATGACTACGATGGGTTAGATACCGGATTCGCCTCCTTACTCGGCCATGAACATGGTGTCGAACGTTTGTGTATTGCATTAGTGCAGGATTGTGTTAATACAATAAAATTCTCTATCTTCTACTTTGTCTTCATCTATCTGTCCTCTTAAACCATCCCCTCCTTTCTACTTTTGGGCAGGGTTATTTTCCGAGTGCTAGTCTAAGAAAAATATTCAACTCATACTAAAAATATTTCGGCCTCCAGTGCTAATGGCATACGAATTCGAAAGGTTGTCTTGTCGAATTGGATTATAGATTAACAAAACTAGTCCTATTGAAATTAATTAACTATGCTGTTAATCACAGTAACAGTCCTATACTTGTGTAAGACATTGAATTGTATTATTTTAAGACACGTTAAAATTATATGAAACCATAACAAAGCGATAAGATAACATTTCCTGTATCACGAGACTCAATTTAATATTTAACAACAATAATTAATATTAAAAAAAAAAAAATTATTATAAAATATCATGTAACATTTTACCAAAAAATCAATGCCACAATTATTTAACACCTCACAGAGGCGAACACAACTGCAGCCATAACCCTGATCTACTTTTGAAAAATTTTAAATTACGGCCTCACTTGTGGCTATTTTAGCACGCAGCATTTAACAAAAAATATAACAACAACAAGAAATTTTTAATGATTTCGATAATTATAATAATATAAAACATTAAAACAAACCGGTGAATAGCAGCCGCCATCATTATCATTATCGCAAATTTATAGTTATTAATAAATTATAAATATTTTGTGGATTTTAAGAAACAAACGGAAAACGTTATAAAAAAATGTATGCCTCAGTTGTTGTTTGAGTTATTTTAAATGAGAAAATGTTTTCAATACAAAAAAACGATAATTAAATATTATGACTCCACTTCCCTCGCAGGTTGTTTGAACTGAAACACTAACTTTTTACTTTTATGCGTGATTGCAGAAGTGTGACATAAATTATATCCGTTTTAAAACTGAAATTTATTGAAGGCTTAACGTGCATGATATTTTACGCCAATTATGCGCTGCTGCTTGCACCTCCAAACAATTTCAAGTGTAATAAATTTGATTAGAATTAGTAGACGACTATAATTAAGTTGCACACACTTGCATATTAATTCTAATAAGTTTTTTTTTCTAAAATTAACACATCAGATAATAATAGTTTAAGTACCGGTTTTTTTTTTCTTAATAAAATTCATGTTTTTGAATCAAATTTAAAGGAAAATTTAATGTGTTGAACAACACTTGTCCAAGTAAAAGAAACTTAATTCCAAGAGTTTTTGATATTTCAAAAACTTTGTGGTACAATTAATTTTACGATTAATAATGAAACCTACAGTGTTAAGCATCGATTGCCAAAAATATAAACTTTTAGCTGTAAGTTCTCAAGTGGTTCAAGAAAGTCTTGGCATAAGATGAGAAATTTTTCAAAACTGTGGTTAAGGTCCACCGATGATGTGGCAAAATACCAAGGAAATGCACATCGAAATTGCTTAACCACCCAACAAATAAATTTAATATGTCGAATAGAAAATTTCACAAGTACTTAGATTTTCTTCAGTTTTTTTATTGTAATTTTAATAAATATATTTTATTTTTATCATTCCAGGTATTTCTATATTTATGTGTATACGAACGTGGTTTTATCATATTTAAGGTACGTAATATGCCTTTAATTGATCGCTAATAACTGGAAAATTTTCGGTGATATAAACACAACTGGGACCCACCGTCTCAAACTCTATTTCAAAAGTAGTCGGATGGAAAAACTCAGTTGCGACAGTAGGGTTGGCTGTTGTATTGCTTCATACAATAATACGATTTAGTATTATTATAATAAATTTTTCTTTGTCTTTGACTAGCAATCAGGGACGATCCCTGCAAAATTGCAGTGCACTGTGCCAGAAATAGAAAGGAAGGGATAGCGTTAAAAACACAGATGAAGATAAATTAGAAGAATTGTTTTCTAAAAAGTGGCGATTTAGAAAAGTTTTAAAACAGAAGTAATTTTTCGTGGGGGATGTTGGATTCATTTCTAATAAATTCTTTATTTTGAAATGGCAAAATGTTGCCGTTTTCTGTTAAAAAATTTTGAAAAATGCTACACTCTTTTCTCGAAAAGAAATCGCTATGAGTTTTACCTCGTCGATGAATTTTTGGCTCCAGGTACCGACAAAGCCAATATCACTTTCAATATAGGCAAGTGATACTAGAGAATGTTGTACCCTTAACATAATTTTTAACTTCCAGCTACGAAAATTTAAAATTAAAAAAAAATCAGACTAGTATCCAGTTATTGCAATCTGGATATACTTCTTTGAGCTTCCATTCAATTATGGTAAAGATCCAAAACTTTCTAAAGAGACTTTATTCTTTAATTGAGCAATCCGCTTTTAGTATTAGATTATTACTTTTGTGACATTTACAATTTGCGTCGGTAGAAAAAGAATGTTTCCTTATTCTAGGCTTCATTCGCTGGGTACTGGTCAAATCGAAAAGCTTAACTCCGTTTTGAAAAATGAAACTTTCATCAGTTCTCGTCGTTTTGAGATTCTCTGAAGCATCTCTAATTAATTCTTAAAGTCCGTCACTATATCTGTATGTATGTGTGTTTGCGAGTGGCTGTGTGTGCACATGTGTGTGTGGACGTATGTGTGTATGGGTTCCGCTTTTTACTTCGGAACGGCTTGACCAAATCAAAGTGGAGGTGTTCTGAAGGGTGTTTCTGAACTTAGAAATCCTGTGAACTTAAACCGATTCGATAAAAACAGTTCTTAAAAAACTTCAAAAAAGCTTAGACAAAAAATTCCTTTTTAAATTGTTCCTTCTGAAATGAATGGCCCCACGGTTAAATTCCGCAAACTAATCAGCTCTTGACACATCGATCAAAAGAGGTTAAACCGTTAGTGACATACCGTAAACGGAAGAAGTCGGAAAACTCCGAAATTATATATCTGATCAAATAGTGTTCTCGTGTCTCATATAATAATTAAAAACTACATCAATTATATCACGTGAGGATCGGCTGATTTGAAAATTAAAATAATAGTTTTTTAGCTCAAAAAGCTCAAGGAATATCACAAAAAACAGGTTACGGTAGCATTGCTGTTAAAATTAGCGGGAAGTTAGAGGGATGCCCTTTACGGTCAACCGCTTCTCATATATTTGATTGTTGATATCTGGATATATTTCTTTTAGCTTTCATTCAATTGTGCTAGAGATCCAAAGCATTTTAAAGAGACACTGAACAGTGCGTTTTTAGTAACATATTATAATTTTTATGACATTTATAATTTGAGTTAGTAAAAATAGAATATTTCCTTATTCTAGTGCAGTGCATCGTACATTTAGGGTTCATTCGCTGGGTAGTGGTCGAAGAAAATAAAATGTGTTGTAAAACAGGGAACACTTGAATGTCTCAATAAATACAAATTAAATGTTGAAACAGAATAAGAGCGACACTTTAGGCAAAAGTGATGTCTGATAAATAAATTCTACAATTAAAATCTTTCCCATATTTTTTTTATTTTTTTTTATTCTTATGGTTCCATAGGGAATCAAATTAAAGTCTGGCAACAGTTTTGAATGAATGGGAGCATAAAAAAGAACACGATCTACCATGGTCGCGCTCTCTGACAAAGTTGTATATCAAATAGTAGGGAAAAAACGTTCAGCCCCAGTTCTTTTTCATCATTAATAGTTGCAAAAGTTTAAAAGTTTGATTTATTTGTTTGTATGAAATTGAATAATATCGCTGTTTTTCAATTTTCCATAGAAGTGCAAAAATAAATAGTGCAAAAATGGGCCTAGTAGAATTTTTAATAAAATTCCAAATATATAAACGATTTTATGTTTATTAATTTTTTAATTATGTTCTACTTGACAAATATCTATGAAACTGCTTCTACTAAATTTAAAATATATTTTATAAATTGAGCAGTTAATATGCGGATTCGGCGGCCGACTCAATCTCCAGTGGAAGACTCTACCCACTCCCCACATTAAATTTAGAAATAAACTTACAACACTTTCGATAGAAGTATCAATTTCAATGTTACCCTCCACAAGAAACAGCAGTTGCTACCATATCATTTTACTTTGTTTAACAGTGAAACAACAAAAACGAAAGACTTAGAACACAAACCTTGTTAGGAGTTACAGTGGCCAGTTGCAACCTCGTTTTCAATTAATTTATTTATCAGCACACAAAAAGTAAATAAATAAAACTCGTTGCACGTAAACGTTATTTATAATGAAAGCTAATATGATTTGTAATTAAGCATTAAAATGAGATAACATCAATAAAAACAACAGGCTGATTTGTTCAGACCATAAAAACAAGTCAAGAATAAATAAAACCTTTAAAAGAATTCTCGCCATGAACATTTTCAAATGATGCATTAAATTAATCAAATCAACTTGGCGCACTAACAAAATGATATTGAATGGCCAGAATACAACAGTAAACGCATTATTTTATTTGTATTATTTTTAATTTTTAATTTGTTTTTTTGCTTTTATTTTTCAATCAAAAACAAATTCGTAAAACCTGAAGTTCTAACGCAAGAGAAACAAGTTTTATTGCAAAACAGAAATAATAAATAAATAAAATAAAAGCAAAACTACATTCTTGCATTATGCGGGCATGTTTTTGTATATTTTTGCTTTTCAATTTATTTATATTTTTGAAAACTTTTTTGATATTTTTTAAATTAACAATTCTTTTTTTTATTTTTTATACTTACAAAAGTGTGCCTTAATTTGTTTGGAAGTTTTATTTTGTATTAGATATGAGAGTGTATGGGTGTTTCTCGTTCAGTGTTGCCATGATTTAATATGTTTTAGCTCGTATTAGAATATTTTAATAAGAATATTATAGCGAAGTATATTAAGAAGCTGTTTGATGTTGAGGGTATTCGAAACCATATTTGAATATATGGAAATTTTCCATTCTTAAAGTGTATTTATTTTTAAATATTTCATATCGCAATTTATCCATTTCTCGGTTTCAAAAGTCATACAACGATAAAATTTTCCCAATTATTTACCGATAAATTGTCTCTTGAAAGGCCCTCTTTCGATAATTTGAAATAGTCGATGCTTCTGTCCTAATCTTTGATTACTTTCTTGTTCTTTTTGGCGGTACCTCTGCAATGACATTTGAGAACACTGACAGTTTTGATTGCAATATCATTTCAGTAACGCTCAGTACAGCATATTTGGTAGATAAAGAAATTGTTGCTAATCCGATATTCTCTTGTTTAATTAAAGGACATGCCACCGCTAGAATTAAAGCCCATCTTAAGTGCAATCTTCCATTTTAAAAAAATTTATGAGTTTTTAATTTACAAAATACTCGAATATTTTCTTAAAGTTTAATATTTAGAAAACTACGGAATTTATAATTTTATTTGTTGATCTTCAGTTGTACGAGAATGGCTTTAATTTTCTTGTTCATTTCTCTCTTACAATTTAAGAAATTTTTAATAAGCTTTAAACAAACCCAAATAGTAACATTATAAATGGGAACACCCTTTATGAAAAATGTGTATTCGTTATTAAAATTTTGAATACAAGTGTGAGTATTTATGCGTGTTTGTTGCTGTTTCAATAATTGATAAGTCAACCTCCTTGACTGGTTTTTTGTTTTAACATGAAATTCAATAATATTTGCAAGTACATAAAAGTATAGGCAGTTCTATTAGAAAAAAATTGAAATATATAAAATCAAATAATTATATTTATATTAAAAATATTCCTTAATTTAGCCGTGTCAACTGTCTCTCATGACTAGTGACAAGCGACAAATAGCGCTTCTGCTGCGCTTGTAAATTCTAATTTATGTCTATCAATAGTAAATTCCAGCTTTTTTCTACAAAAAAAAAAAAAACATTTGAGTAATTCTTGAGTCATCGTTGTTGCCGCAATACAGACGAAAGAGTGCGGTGTCTTAAGATGCATTCATATTTGGGCAATTATGTGCTCAAAATAAACGTAATGGCTAAAATTTATTGAGAAAATTTTGAATTACATTCAAATCAACAGTCTTCAATAATATAGAATTCAGCACCAGGAATTAAGGAAATTGTTTTACATAAGAAACATAAAATCTTTATAACACAATCAACATTTTAAATAAGTTGTTTTTGTATTAAAACAACTATGAGTTGTTGTTGTTCTTTATTTCGGAAAAAACCAACCAATTGTAGAATAAAAACGTAAGAAAGTAAGAAAAGGAAATGTGATCAGTGAGTTCTTGTTATGACTTCGATATTTGTTTTAGACTTCTCTCTTATTAAAGTGAAAGTTTCAAATAAATATCTTTAGTTAGTCTGAGAAATGTGGGGTAAAGCATCCCTGGTGATCTGCATTAGCTCCAGTGAAATGCCCATGGGAACTAGTTAAAACCCCTCAATTGATCATTTTGAATTTTTTAGTAAGATTTTGGGAAAAAAGAATCTGCACATAATTAATACTAAAGAGCTCAAAATATATTTAATTTTATATATTTTTGGCCAAATGTTTGACAATTGGTAGTGCCATGACTTTTAATTTAGTGTGGGCTTTTAATTTATTTTGTTGTTTTATAAGACAACAAAACTTTATAATTGGGAAACGCTGCAACACTAAATTTTAGTATAATTATAAAAATTTTGCTGTTTTTCCGAGTAAATGATTTAAGAAATCAAAGTGATCATATTAGGAATTTTCAGCTAATTTTATTTTTAAATATATCGATTTTAATTTTACATGAAATTAATCTATATTTTGAAGTGATAATTTAAATAGTTTGTGGCTAATTTTCTTCTCTTATATTTTTACCTCTTTTTCACTTCTAATCAAATTATTTTTTAAGCTCTGGGGCTTTATTTTTCTTTAGTATTCCAGTTAACTTCTTAAGGAAGTCTTGTATCTCTTATTTTTTTTTCTTATAGCAAAAGCCAGCTTAATAAAGTGTTCAAGTTAAAAACTGAAAAATACGGGCTATTAATCAAGCTGCTGCTTTGACTTTTACACTTTTACAGATAATCAAAAACTTGTCTAAAATTTTAAAATAATATCTCCAAGAGAATTTCAGTAAAAGAATGCCTAAAGATCTGTTTGCGCCCCAGTTAAATGCACATACGATCCAGCAAAAAACGTTAAATGATCGCTTTGATTTTCTAAAAATACGGCTTTGAAAAAAACAGCCAATTAAATTAAACATTTAATGTTCAAATACATATTGATTCCCTTTAAAATAATTTGTAATTAATACTTTCCAAACGAAAAAGGTCATTAGCCGAAGACTCGTAACAAACAAGATTGATGAGCACTTCAAGTACTAAAAGAAACTGCAAATCAATATAATATTTCAAGCTCCACATTAAAACAGAACAACGTCGTTTTTGCTACCGATACAATTTCATTATCAACATGAATTATTTTTTTTAGTTTTATTTATTAATACAAAAATAAATTTATAAATTAATATTACAAAGAGATAAATAATATCAGGAGCTGGCTACTATGGCCTTCGTCCTCAGCATTAATAAATTTTTACGTTGGTTGACTTAATGATAAGTGACAGCACTTTTTATAAAGCGCGGCGCGATGTTGATTTTGAGTCACACCTTAACGTTTTTGGAAAATTTTCGACAAACTGGAGCGTGGAAAAGTACACAATTGAGCAGCGCGTTAAGATTGATGAAGACTTGTACGAAAATAGGCACTTTTACCAAAATAGACCACATGATCCCATAATCGGGAGAATTCGGCGTAATTTTCAACAACTCGGATTTATAAGAAATGTGAAAACACCTGTGCCCGCTGCAGTTGTTCGCGTTAGTGGTTCAGAAGAGCTGTCACTTTCCACTCGTCGTCATTTCAAATAAATATTTGAATATACACGTTCCAATTGACTTAAGAGCTGAAGCCATTTCACACGCCTTAAATATGCAGAAGGGTTAGTTGAACACACACACAAGTGCATCGCGACTTTGCAAATAAGACCATCTTCAGTGTCGAGGCACTCTTTCATCTTAATGGATTCACTAAAAAGCAGAACTGCTGCTGTTGATCAAATGAGAACCGAAGAGTCATTGTTGCAAATTTGATGCTTTCACAAAGAGTAACTTTCTTATGCGGTTTACGGGCTGGCGGCGTCATCGGGCCGTACTTCTTCGAAAATAAAATCGGCCCAGAAAGTACCATGAATGCTGTTCACTATCGGGTGGCAGTAAATTGAGAATAGAAACCTGGACGATATGTAGTTCCAACAGAATGTTACCACTTCTTACGCTGGCAATGAAACAGTGACTCCCTTGCGCGGGAAATTCAATGGCTAAGTTATCCCACGTCGTGGCCATGCTGATTGGTTGCCACGATCATGCGATTTGACACCGTTGGCTCCGTTATTCTATGGGGCTTGGTGATTGTTTTATTGTAAAAATACTTTGGATCGGTGCACAGATGTCAACGGGTGACTGACCATTTGTCGGCGACGTTACTTTTATCCTTTTCTGTGACTGACTGTACACGTCTTATGTCTTCACATGAGAAGTGACAACGTAGTTAAGAGAGTAAATGATCAGTGGTCTGGCTACACTAATCGAATAATTGCCAACAAGGCTCGATGTTGATTGTCTCAGAGCTGCCTTGACACTGTTTTTTAGAGGATATTTAAAAGAAAAAGTGTACGTCAGTTAGGCAAGAACAATTCAAGAGCTTAAGGATGCAAAAATTTCGACGCATTAGCGCAATTGAACCTCAATTGTGTGTCGAGGTCATTGAAAATATAGACCAGCGTATAGCCGCCGAAGCTGTAGCGACTATTTGCTGAATATTTTGTGTCCTATTCATTTTCAAAAATAATAAAAATTAAGGAAAAGGAATAATTTTCTTTTCTAGTTTCAATATTTTCGGTTGTTTTTTTTTTTTTTGGTAATAATAATTTGCAAAACATGTTTGGGATAAGGAATTAATTAAAAAAAAAAAACGATTTCAAAACTTTAACTCGAAAGCAAATGCATCCACAATTGCATCATCTCATGCATATGCATGACCATCTCTGTCACCAGCTGCAATCTCTGGCAAGCATTCGCTTCCACATTTACTAAATTCTCATTGGAATCAGCAACATCATTGTGGTCTTAAATAGAAAAACTTCAAATCATCTCAACAACATCAGCATTTTCTACATAATTTAGCTGCAACTATCTGTTCAGTCAGTCATACGTTAATTCATTCATATGTGAAGTTTGTTTTTATTTTCTTTACTTCGTTGTTGAAGTGTAAAATATTTTTGTTGCTGAGTTTTAGTTTGTTACAAGTGCGTTTTTTCGCTTGTTGCAGCAGTTGCATACGATGGTTTTAAATTTCCTTTCACTTCCATTTGATTCATCCGTGTGTTAATAAAAAAAAAAAACTGTGTTTGTGTGGCAAACAACAATTCTGTATGATCTGTGTTATATATTCAAATATGCCTGGTAATACAACAACAACTTCTCAAGACTGGAATTACAATAATATATTGAAATTTACTAAGAAAAAAAGGCGAATTCCAGTTTTTTTGTTTTTCGTAAGAAACAATTTGATTGTTAGCGAAAAAAAATTGAATCGGAGAGTGAATACATTCAGAAGTCATAAGAATAAAAACATTTTTACAACTCTTCTGTGACTCTACTGTTAAGATAATATGAAGTGTTTTTTAAACCCTGTAAAACTCTACATCTAAATATGTAATACAAATAATTGATATTAATAAAATATAATTTTTTATGCGATAAAGCATTGCATGACATTATGAAAATGCCTTCATTCATATCATGACAGCAGTTGTTCTTATATTATTTAATTTATTATTTTATATATTTTCTATAATCACGGTTGGCGACCGAATATTCTGACAAATCATTACACATAAAGGGTGAGCTAATTTTAGGTTAGAAAATAAGCTGGCTAAACAACATATTTTTTGATAAATTCAGTTTTATTGATGCCAGTGCCAAGTAGAACTATGGGAATTAATAATTAAATATGATGACAGCCTTCGGCAGCCGCCTACTCTCCACACAAAGTTTTGACAATTATGAACAAGAGATTCGTAGTCCAGAGTATGTTTTAATAATTATGTGTGGAGTCTCTCGGTTAATATTGTAGCAGTAAATTTCTTAGTCCAACTTTTGTAAATGTGAAGGTGTCAATAACTTGTGATAGTGATTGTTAAAACTTAATTTACAATTAATTGGAACTCCTAAGTCCGGGACAAGCATCACTAATACAAGTTGACTTAAACCCAACGGAAAAAAATCTTTTTGGGAGTCCAATTTTGAATCTATTTTTGGAATATGGCCTGTACAGTGGGGAAACCACTAAACACATTTACAAATTCAAGTGCTTGAGTAAATAAATTGTTTTATTAAATCGAATTCAGATTCATAGGCTAATTGTTCGAACTTAATTTAAATCTCAGAAAGGCATGATGATAAATATTCCAAGGCACAAAGGAAGTCACCATTAGTTTTATTCAACTTACACAGCAGAGCAGAACAGCTGTTTTCGAAAGTCGCAACACTTTCATCATCAGTGCTCATGTGTATATTGTGTTTGTCACCACTGTTTAGGTGGCTTAGTTGAATGTGATAACAGTTCCTATTTACACAAATTGTATTGTGAAAAAGAATACGAGAACTGTATCAAGCTGATGTTAACACGTTTTTGTTTTAATACCCGTGTTACCGTTTGATTATTTGTTTTTATATTAAAATAAGATTTCAATATGATCTGTCAAATCAGCGATACACGTATATATTTTTTTTAGTCTCCTCTACCAGGATCAATCGTCAGAACCCCCTAATTTTGCAAAAAGTTTTAAGTTATTGTACAGTGTTATTAGTTGTTGTTGTTCTTTATTTCTCTTACAACTACAATTAGAGTCGGAAAAAATCCAACCAATTGTAGGATAAAAACGTAAGGAAGTAAGAAAGAGAAAAGTGATCAGTGAGTTCTTGTTATAACTTTGATATTTGTTTTAAGCTTCCCATTTATTAAAGTGGAAGTTTGAAATAAATATCTTTAGTTATTCTAAGAAATGTTGGGTAAAGCTTCCCTGATGATCTCCATTAGCCCCAGTGAAATGCCCATGGGAACTAGCTAAAACCCCTCAATTGATCACTTTGAATTTTTTAATAAAATTTTGGGAAAAAAGAATCTGCAAATAATTAAAATTAAAGCGGTTTAAAACACGATAATTCCCAAAAATATGGTGCTGATACTATTAACATATTAGTTTCAATTAGTCGAAGAGCGAGATCGCGGTATAACAATCTACCGTCTCAATGTCATCTATACATTGAAACAAATAATTATTATTAAAATAATAACCTTTTTAGAGAAACACTTTTGTTAATTTTTTCAAGTATATATCCCAGGAATAAATAACACTGTGCGGCATCAAAAAAAACTTTTGAAATAATCTAATTTAAGCCATAAACCGACTTGTGTGGATCATTTTGTCCACTTTAGATATCTGAAGTTTTCGTTTAAATAGGCTTTTCTTGCCTCTTTCCTCGAAATAATTTTTAGGTTTTCAGAAATCTACTATTGATTTGATTTTTGTATTTGTTGCACATAAAACTGTGCCATTTAGTTCAAGCGTTGGATATATAAAAGAGTTTTTCTCTTCTACTTCTGCACTTTGCAAAATCTTCACTTTAAGAAGTGATTGACGCTTCGATGCTGAAATCTTAATGCGAAAGGAAGTTTTTGTTGAAAAACAATTCACCGACTATGAAATCATTTTTGCATGAAGACATGTATGTTGGCTTATGTTTTAGAAAACAAATTATGTAATTAAATTTTTCATAAATAGAGGGGATTTCATAATATTGTGGTTTATGTATTTTTAGTACATTTTTCAACTGCACGAATTCGCAATATAAATTTTATTTGTGTAAAATTTTATTTGTTTGCTCTAGTTTTTGTTATAGAGATCTCTCAGCCCAAAAGTATTGCTGGTTAAATCGAATCTTTATTGCTGTTGGTAAGTTTGTGGTTTTCTTAGGCAGTTTCCCAGGCAGAAATAAGTTTGAAATTGTTATCGAAATTATTGTTTATAATTATTATTAATTAAGTTTTTCTTTTTCCTATTTTACTATGATCATAAACTCTGCCATTGTAACTGATATTTATCTCAATTATTTAAGGCATTCATATAATTATGTTATTTTATATAAACATATATAGATATAAATTTTTATTAAAATATAATTGTAGTCGGAAAAATGTTGGTTTATGATTTATTTAATAATTAATGAGAAAAATACTTTGCAAAATGGTTTCGAAAACAGCGATTCTTTTTTAATTCTCAATAGAAAAAAATTGCTAAAAATTGTTTTATATTAAAATATATTTACCAATTCTTAAAAAGAAAAGCAGCTCCAAAGGTATCAACGCTTAGGTTTGGCTATACACCGCAACTTAAAAGGAATCAAATGGAGTTTGAATTCGATCGTGTTTCTTTATCAACGCAAACTTGTTTCTTGTCCATTGAAACACATCCTTTTAAATACTTCTTGATTAAGTGCTTCCTATCATTAACTTTAAATAATGAATTTTTTAATAAACTTTTTGGCAAAAAAAACTTTAGCACGAAGTGATTCATATTCGCTGACTGACAGCTGCAATGTTTTCTGTAGGTCTTGAGTTTCGTCGATGTACGGGTGTTTGGCGATCGTTTACTGTATCAGTTGGCTCAAATATATTTTACCATATTGCGAATAGTCTTCGCGACAGGACTATTAGGCCGAACGCAAAATCGGCATGTTACTCTGGTGGAAAAGGACAACCATTTTGATAAAATTATTCTATTATATGCGCGTGTTGTTGAATACTACATCCGATCATGATGATTTCAGTGATATGTTAGCATGTTTTTTTTTATACTATTGGAATGTATTTTTTCACGCATCTAATAGTTAGTTGAGTCTCAAATGAAAAGGAGTGTTGCAACGATTGAAGGCTTTAATGTTTTGGGATATATTTGATCTAAAGAAAAAAACTTAGCTTCAATTTAATTATTAAGGTTATTACAACTGTTTTCGAAAGCCGCTACGCTTTCATTATTAGTACTCAGGTGTATTTTTTTATTACAGTTTCTAATTGTTCGAATTTCATTATTAAAAATCATGCGAGAAGTGTATCAAACCGATAGTAACATATTTTTATTATTTTCTATTACGATCATAGAAACCCCTCTAATTCCCACAAATATTGCAGTATTGGGATCATTAAGAGTTAAGGAATACAGTGCAGAATCTCAAAATTACGATTCTTAGAATTTATTTTATATAAAAATTTCAAGTGCTTTGATTTAATCCCGATAGGCACGCTTAAAATGGCTATAAAATTTTCCAGGGCCGAATATGGCAGCCTGTTTCTATAGTATCTGTTTTATATCTTTTTCTAAACTCTTTATTTCTGCATTTTTTTTTTCAATATGTATGTACTACATTTCACAAAACCATTAAAAGTCATTAAAGTCTTATGTAATCCTAATTTCGAACAATATCCAATAAATCTTTACTTCTGTTTCAATTGGCTTTTGCCATTTCTGTTTCCTATCTAACACATTTGAAGTCAGCTGCTTTAATGACTATCATCCAACGGTTGTGCAGACAAAAAGATGCTTTGCTGCTAAAAACTCAAATTTTAATCGTATAGATAGAAAAAAATAATATTACAAATAATGAAACGTTCAAAAGTGAACGTTAAACACAACAATCTTCTTTACTTTTCAATAGTTGTAACAATCTATCATTTAAAAGATGTTTTAGTTTGTTTTTTTTTTCTTATATTAAATTATTTTATTAGCTGCTTAAGTAACTTGTTTCATTTGAATTTGAGTTTTGAAATTAAAACTATTTTAAGTGAAGAAGAATGGCTTTAAATCTAAGCCAGTCCTTAACAGACAGTTAAGGAATTTTAAAGTTATAAATTGCAATGATCTTTTAATTAGATATTTATTTTGCAGTAACCGCATGTGAATTTATTTAAATTTTTGGAAAAAAAATGAAACACATAATTATTTATTTTAAAACTTCTTATGAGCATTTGTTATAGAGTGACACAAGTTTACATCATAAAAATGGTGAAATATATTTTTAATATCAATAAAACGGCCGTATTTGAAAGACAATTTTATGAAATTGATCCTTAAATATGATTTCTGCCATGCGACCGCCAAGGCTGGATCGTAGAAGGTGCAGTCTGGAACACCAATTTTCAACAACTTTTCACATCATTTGTGGCCGTATTTCGCCGATAACTCTTTAAATGTTGATTTCCAGGTGTTCAATTCTTTGTGGTTTATAGACGTAGACAAAAGACTTCACATTACCTTAAATAAAATAGTTAAATAGCTTTAAATCACATGATATTGATGGCCAGTTAATTGGGCCACTATTTGAAATTATATTTTCATCCAAAGTTTCCCTGAGTAAATCAATCATAGGGCCCGCTAAGTGGCATGTGACTTCGTCCTGTTATCAGTAATATTAATGAGACGCAATTGAGGTACAAAAACAGAGGTGAGCATTAACACGATAAAGAACACGATTCAATTTGATATCAATATACATATAGGAAAAAAGTTGCTTTGCGCTACTACTGACAAATTGCAATAAATTTTATGTTTGTAGATGCAAATTATTTTTAAATCGTTTCTTGATATTTTATATAGAACAGTAATTTGCAATCATTTGCGGCAATGAATTTGTTTTTAATCTCCTTCCACCATCAGCAATAGAATTTATAGGAAAACCACTCACAAAAAAAATCATAAAAACGTGACACGACAGTAATTTTTATTCCATAACTACACAATTATTTTGTGTTTAAATATTTTAGGTACAAACTGCAAAACATAATATCACACTAAACAATATTTGTTAACACAGGTTTCAGCTTCTTATTTTTCATAGAAGGAATATTGTGTTTCTGTTCTAGCAAAAAAATAATTTAAAAAAGAACAAAATTAAAAATTATAAACTAAAAAAACACCGCAAAAGAAAAACTCTAAATACAAAACCAGCAATAATAACAATAATGTTATTCAAAACATCAAGGTTAGAATAACTAAAATTGCAACAACAATAACAATTTGAAAAAATTGCTTTAAGCACCGAAAAATAAAACAAACAAAAAATGTACTCTAAGAAGCAAATAAATAACAAAAATTATGAAATAAAAGACTTAAGACACAAATAATTTTTACACCATATCCCAGGAAAAAAAGACACTACAAAGAAGTCAATAACATTTTAAACTTATGATCCGGAAGCAGTGCAAATCTGGACCTTTCATAATGCTCTTTCAAAATCAGTTGTGATTGCACAGAACTCTGTTTCTTTACACCTTTTCAGTGAAACCGAAGTTAATGTTAATGACTTCTTAATTAAATCTGATTTTTAGACGTCGTTCTTCAACATTTTGTAAAATAATTAGGACAAGTCACTTCCTGTGAATTCTCTAAAGGCTCGGGGAAGAAATAATCATTTTAGTATCATTTGAAAAATTATTATTAATAAATTAAATATATCGATTTTACATAAATATTTGTTTGATGTCTTTGAACTCAATTATCTCTTTATAAAAAAAGTATATTTTTATGAACAAAAATATATATAAAATGGAAAAGTGTTCAGAGTGTTGTTGTTTTAAGCTTCTCACTTATTAAAGTGAATGTTTGAAATGAGTGTCTTTAGTTATTCTAAGGCCTGCGTTAGGCCCAGTGAAATGCGCATAAGAACCAGCTAAAACCCTTCAATTGATGACTTTGAATTTTTTAACAAGATTTTGGGAAAAAATAATCAGCATATAATTAATAATAAAGAGATTATTTGTGTGGTTTTTGTGCCTATACGCTATGAAATAAATACAGCAAAGAAAGGGACAACTCTAGGCCACACCTTTGAAGAAGGGAATGTTCGGAAGCTCTTTCTTTACGCAGGAAGTAAGAAATATTTGCACTGTGAGGTTTTCAATATTCAGTCGCAAACGTTCTGAATAATTACGTGATGTGTTAATTTGCACAAAATAGTGCTGCTACTCTCAACCAATCTATTGCTGCCGATTGACAGTATGTAAATACACTGTGCTAATAAAATTATAAGCTCATTCTTCTTAATCGCCATAATTAAAGAAATCTATACGACAAATGTTGGACTCAGGTTAGTTATACTCCACATATAAAAATTCTTATAACGGATAAAACCTCAAAAGTTAGAGAGAATTTGAAGCAGTTGATAAATCAGATTTTAGAGGAAACAACAGCTCAACAATGACTTTAATTTGTAATAGAAAAGTTCTTTTAAATAAAATAGTTTTATGTCATTAAAACAAGTACAACTGACTTGAAAATATTGTGTTAATTTTCCATAAATAAAATATGTATTATATTTGGGGCTAGTTTATTGGAATATCAGCCTAAATAGATGAGATTCAATTTTTCAATTAAAGTAATTCTGAAGTTTTAAAATTATTCAAGAATAAAGATAAAAAGTAAATACTCTGTACCAACTACAGAGTTTTAATATTTCAAAAATGGGCTTCCTTTTCCTCAAACTTTCATTTTGCTTCAATACCTTTTATTAATCTCGAAATTGTATTAATTTATTTAATAAACCAAAAGTCTTTAAGTTTGAAAACCTTTACAAATTCATAAGACAATCGCAGAAAATCAACTTTTTCTTTAATAGAAAGTCCAATTTAATGCTAAAATTACTTGCAGTTATTCTGGCAAGCAGAGAAAGTGTAGAAAGCATGAAAATATATTTCAAAATTATTTCCTCAACTGTAACAGAGAGGATAATTTGGTAAATTTTGTGAAGGCGTAGCATGTATGTGAAAGCCTTTTGTTTTGTTGCTTAATATATAATTAGCCTCCTAATGAAATTGTTTGCCGTTATAGCGTATATCATTTCCATAAGTCTCACTCTTTTTTTACTTACACAATAGACTTAAATGAACTTCAATTAAAAGCATACAAGTAAATGTATGAGTTAATGCATGTGCTGAAAGCACAACAAAGTAATAGAAATGTTTTAACAGCTTCCTTTACTTTTACATATTCGAATGTAAATAAAAATGCTTTTCATTAAAGCCTTGACACATTTTCTCACATAAAACTAAAAATAAAATAATATCTTCCCGTCGCAACAAGAAGAAAACTGCTTTGCATTGTGGCAGTTGGCAACAAGTGATACCTCGAATGTTGTCAACTGCCGAAGCTTTAAGTTCGCTTTATTTATTATAAAACATTTATTAAAGAGTTAGACATGGCAAACAGAAGAAACCAAAAGAAAAATGGCAAGAAAAAAATTCACTTGTTATAACATGATCTGAGATAATGTGGATATACAACATTAAATTGTTTAACAGCGGTCTTTAACACTGGATCACTGAAAACAGAATGCATTTCTTTTGTTTTCCTTCTTTAGCTGAGGGAAAAGAAATAAAAACCTGATACCGAAAGCACACACAAAGCATTTCTTTCAAACGTTTTGCCACTGAACTGCAATTATGTTTTCTGTTTTTGTTTTTATTTTTATTTTTAACACAAACTCCAATGGCAAAATGCTGAAATAGTTTAGTAAACAGCAACCGGTAATACCATCGTTTCCAGTCGTTTATGGATCATCTCCTTTAGCTGAAACCTTGTGGAATAAAAAAAAATTGGTATTTTTAGTTTATCCAGCTGGTGGAAACGCTGGTATCTGAATATATATTTGCTAATACAAACTTCTTTTACGGCTGTACAAAACAAGCCAGAGTTTAATATGGCAAAATAAATTTAATACTTGGAGAATTCTTTCAAATACTTCTAGCCAAGCAACGGAGTATATGTAACAACATTAAAAGTAATACCAGAGCTAAAAGTTTCTCTCGGAAGTATTTGCGTCTAACTATTTCTTTTAACATTAAATTCAATTAAAATTAATAGGCTAGTATTTTCAACGCCTTTTTAATTCAGAAAGGCATAATAAATATACCACCACCACACACCACAACAGAATAGCTGTTTTCGAAAGCTCGCATTTAAATATAAAATTAATGTTCGCATGATGCAGGGTATAAAATAACTTTCAACTAAAAAAGGCTGACATAGAGAAAAGTAGAAAGAAAAATTCAAAAAAAAAACGCCGCCATGAATAAGATAATCCAAAGGATCAATACAATTTTCGGATTCTAATTCATAATAAAATCTGTGCAAATAAAGATTGTTATTATATTCTCCTAAGCCAACTAATAAGTGGCCATAAGAAAAAAAGCACACGAGCTTTTATGATGAAAGTGTGACGGCTTTCAAAAACAATTGTTCTGATCTACTGTATCGATGCTTTTTACAGCCACTACCAGTAAGGATTTCAACCAGGATACTTTGCAGTGCATATTTACATACTCAGTAAATGGAGTATGGGGCGATACATTTTTCTCAAAACTTGTTATGAACTAAAGGTCGCCCAACAAGTTCAATATTTTTTAGACTTCAGTTTTTATGATCTGGTCTGTTATATCAAAATATTTTTTCATAAGTTATTCATATTTATTCAGTAAAAAAAGGCACAGTTTCTTTGGAATTGAGGCCATGAAACAAAAAACTGATGTGAACTTTGAGTTGTGCTTTGGAATATCTATCATGTCTCTTTGAATAAAAAATACTTTTCAAATAATTACTCTATAACATTAAACTTAATAGAGCTATAAATAGTTCGATACAAAATTACTGACAATTAAAAATTTTAAAGATGCTAACCCAATAGAACGGCAAAAGCTTTCAAATGTATTTCAGAAAATTCATACCAAAAAAGTTTAACTGCCAACAAAAGGACTCCACAAAAAAAGTGTTTCCAAATAGAAACTCTGGTCACATTCAACTGAGTCATTTAACTAGTAATAATAAATAAAAACACACATGAGTACTGATGACGAAAGTGTAACAGCTTTCGGAAACAGCTATTCTGCTCCGCTTTGTAAGTTTAATATAAAAAATAATATTGGCTTTTCCCTGTAATTTGGAATATTTTTATGATTTTCTATATTAAAGACAGTCCGAACAATTGGCCTATAAAATTATATATAATTTATACTATTTAATTTTAATTATGTGCTGATTCTTTCTTCACGAAATCTTACTAAAAAATTCTTATATAATTTGTTTATATGTTTTTCGTAAACGCAAAGTGTTGAGTTAAGCTGAAATACTCCTTTTTCAGTTGAGCAAAATTATAGCCAAAAACTTTAGGAAGTTAATGAAACAGAAAAAAAAACGACTTGCCAACTAACGATAACAGTTAAATTAATTAAAATTTTTAAATTAAATTAATTGATTTTACATGATATTAAATGTTCGTTGTCTTAAAGGAAATTTATTAAAACCAATAATGTTACATGTTACAAACTTATTGGTTGATGCTTTACCAAATCATCAGTAGACTTCAAGCACGGTTTTGAAAATTGTATTTAAGATAAATTTTTATTCTCAATATAACATCGGTTAACTTGTTCAGAAAACTAATAAGAATTTACACTGAAAATACCCTAAAATAGTCTCAAATAATTTATTTGCAAATCCCCTTATTCTCTAACAATTTGATACCATCACGTCAAGACAATTCTGCAGTGTTTTTCTTCAGCAATTGACAATTTCTAACAGCCATTTACTATATCTCTGGGCATAGAGAGTAGTCACAGTCTGCTAGAAGTAGTTAATCGTTGTTCCCGAGGACTAAGTAAATAACTTTTTTTTTAACGTTAACAAACAATTAAATAACAAAAAGAACTAAGAGATCGATATAGTTGTTACTAAAAAGTTTTCTTTATTTCTTCTCCATTGAAGTTCTAGAATTGTACAAAACATTTGTAATTATTAGAAAAAACCTGCTGTTGTACAAATTGGAAGCCAAGAGATCAATATGTAAATAGGCCCATAAAAGTATTACAAGCTGCAGAGCTCAGCTGCCACAAGCTCAAGTTTTAATAATCTTTTATCAGAGGAGCAATTGCCCCGAATAGCACTGACAAAAAACGCCAACATGATCAGTAAATAATTTCGATTCTCTTATTTCACTGTATATCAATCGTAGCGTGTCATGAGATCGGTCTTCCTAATTTTCTACACAAACAATCCAGTGCATATTTTTTGCTTGAAAGCACATATTTGAAACAAGAAAAAGTTGTCCAGGAAATCATCTTCAACTTGTTTGCTGGCCTGATAAAAATTCTCTGTATTTATTTCTTCGTCTGAAATTAAAGATTGTCATTGTTTGGCTGCTCAAACGAAATGTGCTGCCATAACTTTTGTTAATTTCCTTTCAGTTTCGATTTAGTAATAAAATCTTGTACTCCCAACTACATAATTTTGTTCGTATGTTGCTCGTATATTTGGGTGTTGTACTAAAAGTACAAGCCAAAGCAGTCATACACTGCCACTTAACAAAAATATTCGCTAAGTTAAAAAAACAAAAATCAAATAAAAAATTATCATTCATGTTGATAATTCCACCGGCAAATCAAGATTTGCTAGTGAAAGTAAAACCAAGTTGCAACTCAGCCACTTATTTTTAGTCAGAAATACTTAAAATGTTGTTGAGCTGCTTTGAGGTTTGAATTTAACTTGCGGCAATAACTGACATTTGTGCAATCGAGTCTAGTTTTCATGCAACAATTTTTTTTTCTTCTTCTCTGCATGAAGTTCAATATTATTTACAAATGCTGTAATTAAATGGATTTTTATGTAAAGAAGTACATCTGGTTTTTTGGTCTGCATTCAACGCCAACTGTTGCCAAATCAATAGAGTCAATAAGCGAACTCGTTTAACAAAACCAAATGTAATTGTTGGCAACAATTTCATACGCTGAAAATGAGGAAAAAGGCCTAAAAATGTGTAACTCTTGTTGTGTCTTGTGGGTTTCAAAATGAAGTTTGTTTGGCCAGACTTAGACATGAGATTCATTTTTATTTTTTGGAAATAAAAAAAATTTTTGTTGCAATTTAACTTAAGAAAATCATGTGTGCTGTAACACCACAAAAAAAAACTTTAAAAATATCTCTTGTTTGTCAGCCATTTTTCAAGTGGCACCGTTTTAAGTATTAACGAACATGAACAACTTCGGTTTTGTTATGTGAAGATCTCAACCCTTTGCCGAATGCCCTAAAATGTATTACATAAGACGGGTTAACTACTTAATGGTTCCAAAGCCGTCGATCCAGAAAGTATGCCTGCTCTTAAATCTCCGTACTCTGAAATAACTTTCACTTAGTGATCGTTTTGATATATGTTATGATCGTTATGTTATGATATGGATGTACCGAAAAAGGCAAAAAAGGGTTGAAACTTACTGGGAATGCGCTGGTTCAAGTGGCTGTCATAAGCGATGCGATGTGTAAAATGTTAACAATATTATAAGGAAATTTGAAGAGACTGGAGGCGTTACAGCTGTTCTTAGCAAAACACGCGCCGCAGAAAACATCACTTCTGTTAGTAAAAGTTTGACAATTCTAAAGCATTCTCATAAATGGCGCCTGTTATGCCACATTTTACTTTAGAATTCGCACATCCATGTCTATAAGATCCAACGCATGGAGCAATGGAACCCATTCACAGCGACAGTTAAATTGACTGGGTGGTAGAGCATCCGGTCTTAAATAAGGATTTTTCAAAATAAACTGTTTTCCAAAATGAAGATCGTTTGTTCCCGGTGGTTATATTTTTGCGTATGTGGATCGAAGCATTTAGAAATAATTTTTGCATTCTCAACAAGTGATTGATTGCTGCTCATGATAACCCGCTGCGCATGATGACCGTCATTTTACAAAAATTTTGAGAAAATTACGCTGAAAGAACTGTTGTTTTTTTTTTTTTTTTTTGGTCTGTTAACGATTTATGCCTTCACAGAAGTGGCCGCTTAGTAAACCATGGAAAATTCCTCTGAAGAACTATAATTAAATACAGTTACCTGGGCTGTTGAAGTTAACTAGTGCGAGCATTAAAAAGATAATTGCCAACGGGGCTTGATGTTGACTGATTTCAAACTGCTTTGCAACTGTTTTTTTGGGGATTTTTAAAGGAAAAAGTTTGTGTCAATAATGCTACTTAATAAAAATACGCTACTTAACGCAATGAACTTTAAGTGCGTGTCAGAGTTATCGAAAATATGAACAATCGACTAGACGTGTCAAGTATTTGATCGATAGTTTGTTTCAGACATGATTTTCATCGATCCTTTTATCAAAAAATATTAAAATAATTCGCTGAAAAAATTTTTTTTATTTGCAATCAACATCGTGAATTATTAATAGAACACGTTTTAATAGTTATTAGAAATTGTGGTGCTTTAAAACTGCAGTCACTTTAAAACGTTTGAGTATTTTGAAATTCGTATCTGAGATGGTCGTACATATTCTGAATATTTTATCATAATGTTATCTTCAGAGAAACTTCTTGATAAGAGGTTGCATTAAATGGAACATCGAAACTTCTGTTTTAGTTGCCATTATGAAGCAAAAAATTAAATTCTTAATTATAAATTTCGTTTTGAAAAATTTAATTATCGTTCTGCCCTACATTTGAAAGGCTTTTATGATCATAGATTCTTATCTTGTAACCTATTAAAAAAACAACAGCAGTTTGTATAAAACATCGTGGCCGCCTTATTGATTCATAAAATATATAGAATTAACATAAACGCTATTGAACTCCAGTTAGTCCAAATAAAAACAGAGTTAAATATATTTTCATTTAAAATGGAACTTGAGTAAATTTGAGACATATTTTATAACTCGGCACGTTTAAATATATTCAATCTACAAATTAAGAAATCGTCATAATTTAAAAAAAAATTAATAGCCAAAGACAACTACAACTACAAGTGGCAGTAAATAAATAAAAATTTGCAGCCACTGTCTGAAAGTTAAAGACAAAACTAAATTTTGCATTTATGACAATCGATGTATAATTTGTTTTAAGGTGTGAATTTATTAGTCGCGTTCGTACAACCACGAGCTTTATAAAGAAAAGCCCAAAAGCACCAGTACCAGTAATTTGGAACACTGCATAACATAAATTTGAAAAGTCTAGTCTCTTAAGATAAACCTTAAGTCTGGGCCGCATTCAAATTAACATATTCAGCATTATATTTGTTGCTTGTGTTGTTTTGTTCATTTTATTTTATATTTAAGTGGATTATTATTTATCTTAGAATGTAACAACTTTTGCAATCGTTATTACAAATGCAAACCGATTATAAGACGTGGAAAATAAGCAGCCAGCAAAAAGGATCTCCAAGTAAACAAAGTTAAAAGATTTGCTTAAAATATTATTAACTTGGAGGCCGCATTAAAATTTATTTAAGAAGTATTTTAACAATAAATATATCAAGTGGTTTTAATGTGAGAATTTTGTTAATAAACAGTTATGAGATTTACAATATTAAATACAAATAAACTTCCGTTTTATATCATGTGAGTTTGAAGCAATTTAAGCTGATTAATTATAAAAAATATGGCATTAAAAATATATATTTAATTAGCTGTAGCGTTAAGGCCAACCCAACACCCGTGGCAATTAAAACGAGGCTTAACAGTTTTTATTTTTTCATACGAGTAACAGAAGTGACTTATAAAAATTAACAGCGGAAACCTTGTCATCATTCTAGTGGAACAAATATAAGGCATTAATATTAAATGTCTGAGCAACTTTATTTATAACTTTAATTAAGAGAAATAATTTTTGAAATTTTATTTCGAATTACAGTTAACAGTAATTCAATAAAACAAAACTATTATTAATATTAGTAATATTTGCTTTGGTAAATCATTTTGTATATGCAAAATGATTGAATCAGTCGTATAATTTGTTAGTAAAACTTAAGGAAATGCTATTATTTTAAATAGACAAAAGGAAAAACAATAATAATTATTGCAATAAAGTTTAATTTTATAGACTATTTTTTGGAAAAGTATTCTCATTTCAGAAAGACCTGACAAATATTCCAGAGTACCCGTTTAAAAATTGTAATTATAAAACCTGGTAAATGTGTATTTCGGAAATCATAACAATCCCAACATTAACATTATTTGACATGTATCTCATTAAAAGTACTCCTGGATTACTATTAATTTAATTTGAAAAATAATTAATCAAAACTTTTATGATTCCTTTAAATATTATAATATCTCAAGAATCTTTACTTCATCCTGTTGAATATTTTGCTACAGAATTTGTAATAAAATCTTAACCAAAATCTGCCAAAATTTTATCCGTATGAGATGAACACTTTCAATGATTTACAAGTCGATGCAGGGTGAGGGTTTTGTTTGTTAATTAAAGTTGTTCTAAATCGTAGGAAGATACAGACTGTTATTAGAAATTAATCTAAATAAAAGCGTCCATTTTTTAGCACATAAAAGTAACAGACAAAGATTCGATTTAGCGGAATAGTACACTTAATGATTTATACTTTTAAATAGTATTTTTACGCTGGTTATTTATGTCTTAATTATGACAAATAATATATCGCAAATGGTGGCCAACATTTTCCGGAGAATGTAAGCCAAAAAAGTTTTCACTTAAAAAACATAAAATGGAAAGTTCAGATCAACAGGACTTGAAGAACAATAATCAAATGGCAGCGCAGAGACTCAACAATAATTTGTTACCATCAGTTTGATACAGTTGTCATATCCTTTTTTTTAAATAAAATTAGAACAAATAGAAGCTGTTATAACATTTAACTACGCCACCTAATAAATGGTAAGAATTAAAAATACACATGATTACCGGCGATGGAAGTGCAACGGCTTTCGAAAACTGCTATTCTGCTCTGCTATATAAGTTGAATATATGAAACTAATGTTGGCTTTCCCTTCTGCTGTGGAATTTAAAATTTAAACCATGAAAAGTTTCGAAAAAAAAAACTTTTAGCAGAAAAATAAATACTTTGATTTCAATAGTATTCTTCTTCATTTCTATTAAAATGTAAAACTGACTTCGTGAATTTCCAGTGATAAAAATTAAAAGTTAAAAATTTGGAAAATTACTTTTCCTTTGCTTGCTATGATTGAATTACTTTTTATTTTCGACATATCGAAAAAATATTCATATAATATATGGCGTTTTCTTTTCTGGAAAACGTGCACTTCCTCTCTAGAAAACAACAGTTTAGACGAGTTCTTAATCAGAAATAGTTTTTCATAAAACATGCTGGATTAAACTCTAACAAATTCGCCTTTTTTTGAATCACATGGTGCTGCCATTTTCTATTAAAAAGTGTAAGAAATGTTGCATTATTTTTTACAAAAGAAAACAGTATTATTTAAGAAATTATTTTGCTCACAAAAGTTGTAAGTTATTTGTAGTATTGGCAAGTATTAAATTTTTATTTAAAAAAAAAAATATGTATATAAAAATTGAGTTAAATCAAAAGATATTAACGAAAGACTTATAAAAAATTTAATTTAAATTATGAATAAGTATATGTAATATGGGCGCTTTTTGTAAGAAATTCACAGTTGATTCAAAATATCGAACTGACATTGGCAAATGACGCGGAAATATCTCCTCCATTACCCAGCCTTCAGGGAATTCGCTGCAAACCAGTTTTCCTAATCAATATAAAAATTTATTATCAACGACATACTAAAATCAAATTTAATTAACATCACAAACAGGTCGTCAGATTCACTGAAAAGGTGGCAAAAACGATCCAGATTTGCGCTACTGCCGGATCCTAAGCTTGGGATCTTATTGACTTCTTTGGAAGACCTTCTTTATGAAACTTTATTCGAACTTGTGGTATTAAATACTAGGACGAGAATTATTGTTCAGTCTCAAGCCCAAAACCGCAAGTGTACAAATTATTTAAAACTTTGTTTATTTTATGAACATTTTATTTTTGCTATATTAATATTTTTATAGCCTAATTGTTCTAACTTAGTTAAAATCTCAGAAAGACAAGATGATAAATATTCCTAGGCACAAAGGAAGTCAACATCAGTTTTATTCAATTTACACAGCAGAGCAGACAGCTGTTTCTATTTGTGTAACTAGAAAACTGTTATCACATTCAACTAAGCCACCTAAACAGTGGTGATGAACACAATATACACATGAGCACTGAAGATGAAAGTGTAGCGACTTTCGAAAACAGCTGTTCTGCTCTGCTGTGTAAGTTGAATAAAACTGATGTTGACTTCCTTTGTGCCTAGGAATATTTATCATCTTGTCTTTCTGAGATTTTAACTAAGTTAGAACAATTAGCCTATACAAATATTAATATTTAAAACTTTTTTTAAATTCGAGTTTTTTTATAAATAGTGGAATGTCTTGAACAGTTTTAGTTTAGCAAGTGTGTTCCGCTAAATATTAATAGTGAATTGATAATTATAAAACAAATTTGCGTTCATAATAATTTAATTTCAAGTTAATAATATTAGATTTTTATTATAAAAATGTTTTTATTAGATTAAAATTATTGTAGAATTACAATCACAATTTTCAACAGTCTGAAATTTGAACTTCGATACATGTTAAATGGCTTGACTTCAGATTTCTTATGAAGACAACATTTAATATGTGGTTGGTTACCAAATAGTAATTCCTAAAATTAAAATAAAAGTTATTTCTCATGTAATTTAAACAAGAAATAGAAAATTTCGAAACGCCACCTCTAAATTTTAATATTAAAAGCTCTTATTTTCACAGGATTGTATTCTGCAAATAATCTTGCGAGTTTTAAATATTCTGGGAGAAACAGAAAGTAGTCGAAGTACATATTTTGAGACACTCTAATAAAACCGTTGGTGTATCCAAAAAGAAAAAGTAGTTCATTCGCCTATTTTGTTGGTGCAAAAAATGAAATCATATTAAAACTTTTTTTCCTCAGACAGAGTGGGTGTGTGGATATTTACCGAATATAACCGAATAAAAAAGTTTAATTGATCTTAAAAAAAGCCACACATACACACAATGCAAAAAACCCCACACTTATTTCGCATATTATTTCACTATTCCCAATAGAATTCATAAATTATTTTCTGTATTTCTTTATCTGCCAACAACAGCAAAAGAAATCAATTGTTTTCCCTTTTTCAGACATCATTACGTTGGTGGATATTTTTGAATGTATGAATGAAGGAGTGAGAAAAAGAAAGAATCAAGTAAAAACAATGCAATACAATTTGTAACAAGACCTACCCAAATATCCATTGTATGTATAACAATTTATGGCACACACTGTACAAAAACTGTTAACCATATAAAAAACACATAAATTTTATTAACATTCTGAGTCAGAGATGGATAAGTCAGTCAGCCAGAGTTAGTAATATGAGCGCTGGTATATTAATGAAATACAGCAGATTTCATAGCAGACAGCGAACACAAATTTCAAAGAAAATGATTTCTAAATACTAAAAAATATAAATCGAAAAAGTTCGAGGCTTCGGTATTAATCTACGGATAACAATTAGTTTCTGTTACGATGAAAATATTTTCAATAGAGGGTGGTCCAACCATTATGTTAATTGTAAATAAAAATAATATATATTTTAGAGAATTGTCTTAATATATTTTGTGTGAATTAAAATATTTTCAAGTCTTTCAAGTATTTTCAATTGAAACACTTTTCGAAACGCTCGTCTCAAACAATGCGCGGCCGGCTTTAGTTCTTTAAAAGTTGAAATTTATAAGCGTGACAACGAAGATCTTTGTACAAACTGCTGCGCAAAAAGCCTTTGGTGATGCCCAATTGCCTTCTCTTGCTGAGGAGACTCCGTGTTTGAATCATCACGGCCAATACGTTTTATTTTTAATAGGTCTTTTGTCGGCAATAGTACCGTAAATTTAACGATAAAATTACGCACAGCGGTCTCAGTAAAAGCCTGATTACGAGGAGAATCTCCTCAAATTTTGCGAAGTGATGCAGTGAAATTGTCACAACTTCGAAAGTAAATGTTCACAGTTTAAATTCTTAGCTCAAGAGTGCAGCGTTTCAGAGTTAAAACTTCTTAATATATTACTAAATAAATATGACGGGATGGCTGCTCAATTCTTGACAGTGTTTCATTTAACAGCGTGTTAAATAAAACCTCGAAATTGCCAACCCTTCACAAAAAGTTGCGATTAAGCATTAAACACAATAACGACAGCAAGCTACACGAACACCGACTACAAAAGCCGTTGGCTACAATCGTTGCCTCATAGTCAGCTACTTGATTATTTTTAATACGACATCACCAAATAAATAACCATGAGTTGTTGTTTGTAGAATTCTCTTCATACGCCAGTGTAACCGCTTTCATATATGTAATACTCTTAAATAGTGTTATTCTAATAAAATATATATAAGTCAACAATATATGACAAGAAATGATTTCATTGGGTTGGAAATATAGTTTGTTGTTTCTTTTTGTAAAATAAAACCATATATTTTTAATTTTAATTTTTTTATATTATACTGGCAACATTGCATGTACTCATTGTCGCTCACCAAACTAGAAATTAGTTTCATTTTGGCTACAGTTGCAACAGTGGTCGGTAGTCGTGTGTTGTCGCTAAAATAGTCATTCCCATTTCAAAGCGTTTATTCTAATTTTGACTGATTGTAGCTCGTAGCCTGCTGTCGTTATTGTGTTTAATGTCTTACGTAGCATGTGTTAACAATAAAATTTTTATGAAAATTAATTTTGCTTAAAAGTCAAAAAATAGAATCGTCTTAGGAATCAGTTCCTTCTTTCACATCTTAATTATATTTAGGCAGCTAAATTCGGAAATTTATATAAATAAAATTTATCGGTTTAGTATTTTTATAAAAAAATTTCATATACCGATTGAAATTAAATAAAAATTAACGCACATTAACTGAAATAAATATATCACAATAATAAATTACTACCGGTTTTCTCTAATCATGATTAGAAACAAACATATTCATATAAGGTGACTGAAAATTACCTACTATCAATAATATTTTCGGTCAATATAGCAACATGAAAAATAAAACAATTAGTGTGCTTAAGCGAGAAAAAAGGATTTTAGAAGAATTTACTTTAAGGTCCATATATTACGAAATAATTTAAGGAAGGATGGGTCAAGGTATTTGCAGTTTCTGCCAATTTTTCATTAATTTATTATTATCAATTAACAATTTGCCTTAAAGTCCATTATTACGGAAATAATTCAAAGAAAGATTTATTATTATCAATTAACAATGTTTGCAGTTTTTAGTAAAATAAAAAGCAACTTCTTAATTTAAGGCTCAATATGATTTGAAAATAAAAATTTTCCATGCCTGTTCCATAAAAGTAGAAAACATCTAGATAAACAAACGTACGTACAAACAACCTATTAAAAGTGCACTGAACCCGTATTTTATATGACAATATGAATATTTTAAATACACTTTTACTAACACATTAAAACCAGCAAATACTCAAAATTGTTGTGTTAATAATAAAACTAATAGCAGTAGTTTAACACAAATCTAAAGTTTCATAATAGAGGTAAACAAAATGATACATAGAAAAAATATGTAAATAAAATATAAATTGTTTTTTAAAATACAACCATAAACAAATGATATAGACAGATAAAAGCTTATTGTCATAATAGTAAAGATCACAACAACAAAAACTGTAATAAAAACCATTTAAAATGAGAATAAAACTACCAGAAAAAAAACATTGTTAATACTAGACGAACAAAGTAAATTATATTTGAAAAAGTTGTTGTGTATGTTCAAAGTGAAGCAATAAAAATAATACAAAAACAATACAGAAGTAAACAAAAAGATCAGTACAACAAACAACGAATATAGAATATGAATACACAATTTGTTTGTTTGCTCGATGGGAAAAAGCCAAGAAGAATTTCTTATATTTATGCTAATTGAATACACCTAACGGTCTTGTAGGTAATTTAGCTGAAGAGCAGATATTTGAAGGTATTTATTCATAAATGAAAATTCGTGTGACTTAATTTTTTTAACTTCCCAAGAATTGGATGTTATTGGCATTTTTCCTCAATCATGCAAAGATGGTAATTAAGGGGTGATTTACAAAAGACGCTACAAGAGCAGAGCGACAAGGACAGCAAACGACACCATAATCCTTGCCGCTCTTTTGACATTTCTCTTTATTAAGGTTTGCCATTTTGTTATGGAAAGATATACCAGCCAAAAACTATTAGAAATTATTAAAATTTACTACCGAAATTCGTAGTCAGTGGCCTCAACGTTAAGAGCACTACGTTCAATTTATTTCTGGCTGAATGGCTTCGTCAATAAACAAAATATGCGTTATTAGTCAAACAGCAATCCACACGTACTGCATGAGTCATCATTGCATCCCGAAAAAATTACGGTTTGGTGTGGTTTATGGGCCGGCGGCGTCATTGGGCCGTACTTCATCCGTAATGATCAAGACCGGCACGTTACTGTAAATGGGAATCGCTACCGTTCAATGATAACCGAATATTTTTGGCCCTAATTGGCTGACATGGACTTGCAGGACATGTGGTTCCAACAGGACGGCGCCACAAGCTACACAGCGAATGTCACAATCAATTTATTGGAAACCAAGTTTGGAGAACATGTTATCTCACGAAATGCTCCAGTCGATTGGCCGCCTCGGTCGTGCGATTTGACGCTGTTAGACTATTTCCTGTGGGGCTACGTCAAGTCTATGGTCTATGTCAACAAGCCAGCGACGATTGATGAACTTCGTACGAATATCGAACGTGAAATTGCAGAAGTAACGGCCGATTTGTGCTTGAAATCCGTCGAAAATTGGGTTCAGCGTCTGGAGTTCCGCAAGCGTACCTGTGGTGGCCATGCAAATGAAATCGAGTGGCATACATAATGACATCAAACATACTTTCACAAAAATAAATAATTTAATTAATACCCAAAACCGTTTTTGTTTTATTAAAAAAAAAAACTTTTTTAGCGTTCTTATTGAAAAACCCTATACATGCCACAGCCTTGTCAAAATTATTATATTATTCTGATATGAACTCTCTATAAGATGAAAGCGCAACAATTTTTTGACATTATGAATAAAATGCACTTTTCAAACTTTTTTGTTTCTACTTGACCCGTCATTCCTGCAATGGCTTGTTCCGGAATTACGAGAGGACGGCACAGGTTTCAGAAAAGAAGTGAAGAAAGACAGAGAATTTATTGTGACTATTCGAATTATTACTTTTTACTGCAGCACCGACAAAGCAGAGAGCTTTAATGTGCTCTTTAATACGAGATTGGGTCCATCGCTGCCGATACTGTTAAGCGAATAGCGCTAGGCCTTCGTTGAAACAACCAAGTGAACAAAGACCCTCCAAAGAAGTCAATAAGATTATAAATTTATGATCTAGAAATTGCAAAAAGTTCCCGTGTTTGTCACCTTTTCAATGACTTCGAAGTAGTTCTTTTGATATTAATTAGATCTAATTTTGGTATGTCATTTCTAATAACTTTTTGAATTAAATAAAAACTTTTTGATTAATAAATTTTTACATTAACAAAGTCGCTCGAATTCCTTGGAGGCTGGGGGTGGCAATAGAAATTTCCGGGTCATTCGTCAACGAGAATTTTATATTGTATATTGACTACCGATCACTGCCAAATAGCGCTTAATATAAAGAAATACTTATTAAAAATTTATATTATTAATAAACGAATTTTTTGACATATTGTCATTGTACTATTATAATATGAAATTTATTTGTTGGGTGGTTAAGCAATGTCTATATGCATTTCATTGGCGCTTCTTACCAAATCGTCAGTAGACTTCAACCACAGTTTTGAAAAGTTTCAAACTTCTCAACTTATTAAAAGACTTCCAAAAACCATCTGAGAATTATGTTAAATAAATTAACTATAAAAATTCACAAATAATTTCAAAAAATCACATCATAATAAGTGTAGCAGGCTATGAAACTTATACAAACCAAACTGTGCAAAACTGTGGTTGAAGTCTACTGACGATTTGGTAAGAAGCGCCAATGAAATGCATATAGACATTGCTTAACCACCCAACAAATAAATTTCAAAAAATTTATATTTACTTCGTATAACTCGTTCAGAAATAGTTTTTAATTTTAATATATTTTTTGTATGAAGAAAAATGTAACACCACAATTAACTTCCAACTTTGTGTAAGTAAATATCTTCTCAATCAATTATTGGGATGTTGTTTATAATCGCTTTCTGATAAGTTGCAAATAAAAACTAATTGAAACTTTAGAAGTAAAGAAAAAGTTTTTCCAATTTTTTTCACCAGAATTCTAACACAACCGCGCATTAATGGAAATCAGAAAAAATTGATGCCAATTTATTGACAAAATAAGGAATCGAAGCCGCACTCATGAATATGGTGTCGAATTTTAGTGCAGTATTTAGTTAATTGTTGCCAATTTGTATCAACGACCAAGGCAAAGCAGTAGTCGCTGGAATTTACCGGCACCGATTAACACCGTCATGTAACAAAAGGGTAGAATCCAGCATTCTCCTTCATCGGTATTTGCAGCAAAAAACCACAACTAACGTAAAAAGTGAAAAAATAGCTGCTCTCTTAATAACGTATTCCGACATACACCTTAATTGCGCAATTAATGTCTTAATTGACCACAATATATCATATAATAAAACAATTAATAAATTGAGCAATTAGTAGTTAATTGTATCACTAATTGCGCAAAACACTAATTGCAACTCTGTTCTTAAGTATGTTTATTAAGAACTGTGTTCAGTGGGTAGAAAAATTTCCTTTATTGGCAAGCCAAATGTCAAAATATACACATACATTTAAACAAGACAAACTGAATTTTCAAACAGACTACACTGAACTCCAATAAATAAACTTTGTAAGATTGTCAAGTTTTCCTTTTTCTTTTCTTTAAGCACTGATAATTTTAAATCCAAATTCGATTGAAATGACTTCAAGAGCTACATATTTCTATTATATGCAAGCAAAATTTCTTTTAAACAAAAATTTGTATCCATTTTTAATATTTACAAACATGAATAAAATTAAATTGACTCAATCAAAATGCATGTCTGAACACAGTATAACACCATCCCCTCTTATAATTCTGGCTTAATGCACTGCATGTGTAGTGGTCATCCTCTAAATGCTAGTCCAAGACAAAAAGAAAAATATCACGACGATTGAAATTAAATTGAAAAGTTTAGAACGGTTGATTTTTGTTACATAAAATACGTCATTTAATTTCTAAAGTCTTTCCGAATTTCATGCTGATCAATATTCTCAGCAACAATTTCGCACTGACTTTTAAAAGATGATTCTTTAATGAGAAAAGCAATACTTTTCTCAGTAAACATTTGATAGAAAACAAAAGGAGTAGCAGAAATTGGTTTGAAGCTTAACATTCATACTGAATTTTCTTCGCTGTACTCACAACAATCTTGGCTGTATGGGCACAATCATATACGCAATTTCTACACAAAAGTTAGCAACCGATAAGCTAGAACATTAAAAAAAACAGTTTTAGTATTATCATTTGATTTTAAGTCCAAACATTTAGAATCATTAACTTTTTTCTTGTAATTAGTCTTGAAGCACCACCCTTTTTCACCTTTTAAGTGTAACTGTAACATTTACTTCCCTAGAGATTTTGCCAACAACATAAAAGAGTTCATTGCGAAATATGTTTCAAAAATCTTTCAAACATGATCGTTATGGCTGCCTTACAAAAGGAAATGAGGCAAGATTTGACAACACATTAAACCATTTTCTGCTGCCTTCATTTTTACATTTCGTTTTTGTTACATTTTTACAGATAAACGAACAAGAATGTTAATTGTTACCATTTAAAAAACTTTTAATGATCAACTGCTGACAGAAACATGTTGAAAGTGTTGCAGAAAAACCATTTGAAAAGATCAAAAACTACGGCAAATTAAATGCAAAAAAAAGAAGTTAACAAAATCCATAAACCATTTAAAATCTATTAGACAGGCAACTTACCTTAAAATCATTTTGTTACAATAAATATAACAAATGGCAAATTTTCCGTTAATGACTTCTTTTCCGAATTGAAAAGAAAAAAAATAGCGGCACTTGTTGTGTGCCAAATTGTGTATTGCGAATAACAATGGCAGCAGTAAAATAATGAACGCAAAGGAAATAGAAGCCCACAGCAAATGTAATCCAATTATGGCATGAAGAAAAATTTTGTTATTTTATATAAATTTATTTCTTAATTTTAAAAAGTTATTTAATAGCACTGAATGAAGTTTCATTTAATAGTTTGTTGTCGCAGAAAAAACTTTCTTCATACTCTCAAGCAAAAAAGGAGTTGACTCACTAACACCCTGCTTGTGTCTTAAGTCTTTTGTTTGGTGTTACTCTTCATAAATATTTCACCAAAAAAATATAAAAAACTTCTTTTTATGTTGTTAAGATATTCCCAATTAGCATTGACCTTTTACGTTCTAAATACTTTTTGAAAACTTTCTTTTAAGATTATTGATAATGCAGCAACAACAAAATTGCGACGATTTGTAACACTTTCCCTTGTGGTTGCAAAAAATATCGGCACAACAATACTTTTATGATTCTGGTTCTTTATTTTTGTTTTCTTGTACTACAACAATTTGTCAAGGAAACTCATTTATTAATTATGATGATCAAATCCGTAGTGTGTTTGTAATATTTTTTCTTATTCACTTTAGCTTTTAAGCATTTTAATTTCTTTAAAAATATTATTTTAATATATATTTTTTTAAATAAAATTCTTCTTTCGCACCACCCGTTCTTTTTGTTATTTTATGTGCATTTTTTTCTCTTCATCAATTTCAGTTTCCACCGTTTCGTTGTCCGCTTTTTACAACCTTAACGTTGCATGTTCAACAATTAACTGATTACTTTGGCCAATTGCGGTTGAGGAAAAACTTATTTTTTTTCTAAATTACACGAAAAAATATACGGTCTCTTTTGCAGACAAAAAACTTTTTATGTTCAAGCGCGCCGTCAACGTTTGGCGTACCCACCACCATCAATGGTTGTTAACAGTGCCTCTGTTGGTTGTCATTGTCGCCTTAAGCGTTAACGTTAACGCTTTAATTTTCCCCCCCCCCCCATTTCTTTAAGTTCGCTTTGCTTTCGATTTGCTCAGTTTGTTGTTTAGTTTGCATATATATTTCTTTTAATATTTGTTGTTGTTTGTAGTGTAGTTTTCAAGCTTTCGATTGATAAGATGCTGTAGTTGTTAATGCTGCTGTTGTTGCTGCAGCGGAAATATGCTCGTTGTCGATTTTAAGATGAGTTAAGTTTTATGGAGACTATTTTGAACTGAGAAGTTTGTTTTGTTATTTTGTTTTAACTTTCAAATTATGTAAATTTTATTTTAGTATCGAATTATCTCATGTTTGTGATATAAAACATTTGTGGTGTGTTTAGTTTTTAAAGAAGCACTTGAAGTTCATTTACAGCAGTTGAGTTGAATATTGAGGGATTTTGAATTATTTAATTCCATTCAATTTTCTTATGCCATTTTATTAAATTTTGATACTAAAATAATCAAATCGGTAAGGAGTTGGGCACGAGCTTTTTCGATTTTTATTAAACCCGAAAACTATTAAAAAAAAATTTTTTGCCAAAATTATGTCATCTAATTCTTTCTATTTGTTATTTAAGGCAACAGAAAAAAACTTGCAAATATTTTTGGCCAAGTTTATCTTATAAAAATTTCATGATATTCGCAAATCTGCCGGTTTTATTGAAACAATTTTTTCAATATATCAAAAACCATTTCATATGCAAAAATGTTTCTCAAGTCATTTAAAAAATATAAAAAATTTGGAGCCCCAAAATTTACACCGAAGTCGCAGAGTACAATTCCGTTCAGAATCGGATTTCATTCCGTAGTTTGACTCTTGAGAAAAGGAAAACTGAAAAATGTTTAGACAATATAAAATAAACTGCTCAAATTTAATATCGTGCTGGTTCTTTTGCCCGAAAACTTAATAAAAAAAATTAAAAATTTTGGGAAAAATTAATGCCAATTCCCAAAAAGTATTTATTTAATATAAAAACAGACAAAAAAAATATCAATATCATTGAAACCGCAAGAAAACTAATTTCGATATTATCTTGTTTTCAAAATCATTATTATATATTTTGAAAAAACAATCCCGCAGTTAATGTAGCAGCCGTTATAAATAGCATTGTACAGTACAAAATTGATCTTAATACGAATTAAATCCCTGAGCTACCGTCTTATTACCTTCTTCATGTCCTCACTTTTCTGGATTTCTTGTGGCATTTCATTTAAGCCCAACACATTCAACTGAGCCACACAATAAAAGGTGAAACGAATACGCATGAATGACGATGAGAGTGTAGCGGCTTAGGCGCACTGGCCAGTCAGTCTTAATTGATTTCAATACAGCAAAAAGTATTGAGTTTTCGAAAAAAATTATATTTCAACGATTGTTCATTTAAATGAAGTTTTAATTTGGTAAATATTTTATTTTTTAAGGGAATAAATTTAATCGCTAATTTTGTTCACACGCAGTTACAAGTTCTTTCGGCAAAAATATTTCATTTTAAAATTCATTTTTAAAAAATTTGCTTATTCTGTATCCGACTAACAAAGTAGTTGTACAAAGAACAAACACCACACTCACCTCAGGCTTGAGTGAAACGTTTTACAAAAACACGTTGTTCTCTTGTATCTCTACAGCCGTTTTCACTCACTCAAACAATTTGTTACACAGTTAGTGACGTCACTATGAAAACTAAGCTAACTTGAGTTTTATAAATATTTTTTTTTCTTACCAAACACTGTGTCACTTGCTGTTAAGTCACATGTCTAGACTTGGGATTAGACATTTGCAGCAAATTCAAATATTGAAGAAGCAAAGAAAAAAGATGTTGATGTAAAACGAAAATGAAATCAGTAAAACATACAAAATGTGTCTTGTCAAGAACCAGTTAAGAGCGCTTGAGAAAAAGTCACGACGAATACAGCCGAAAGCCAGCAGCAGCTTTGCAGCAGTTACGCACATCAGCTGATGGCAACAATCTCAGCGGGTCAACAAAATAACAAGTTGTTGTTGTAAGAGTAGAAACAGAAAATACGAAGTAGAAAATATATTTTTTATAATAAAATTGAAATTAAGAAAATGCATAGAAACAGTTGAATTCGATGAAAATTTTTAGTTTTGGGCATGTATTTTTAATTCGTAGTTTACAATTTCAAACGCCAGGACTAAAATAAGTTGAGCTTTACGAGAACATAATCTTTTCTGAAAATTCTGAATTCAAATAAAAAATATCTCGTGATTAAACTCTCTCAATTATGAAAGTGATAATTTAATTTATAAGGAAATGGTTATACGGTGTGAATTTAAATATATTTAGGGTATTGCAAGTATTTTGTATCGCACTATTTATTGCGCTATTAATTTAAATTTCGCTAGGCCAATAGGTCGAAATGGTTATTCAATTCAGAAACCCATGAGAGATACTCCGAAATACAAGGTAGAGTCAACATCAGGTTTTATTATTTAAATTACGCAGCAGAGAAGATCAGCTGTTTTCAAAAGCCACTACACTTGCAACATTAGTGCTCGTGTATGTTCTTGTTTAGTTGTATGTTACAGTTTATATTTGTGACAATTTAATTAGTGGAAAAGTGTTATCGTAAATGGAGCATTATATTTAGCAACTTGTATTTTGAGAGACTTGTAAATGTTGAACATGAATTTCGGCACGTACACCCCGAACGGCTCAAGCAAATAAAATGAGAGATTCAAAGATTGATTTAATCAAAATTATATTGTTTTTTTTTTTTTTTGACATCGGAGCAATTATTAGTAGATATAAGTGATTAGAGGATATAAGTGATTTAAGACTTTCTAATACTGCGTATAACGCTTTCATCAGCTTCAAAATGAGACGGCCTGACAAAGAACTGGCTCGCTAAACTGGGAAACTGCTGCAGGTATATTAAAAAATTTGTCGGGATAAGCCATATAAATAGTTATTCACATGATTGGGGTATTTTTGCAAATATATTTACGGTTGGGAACACTTTTTTCCGCAAAGATAAAATATTTCCACAAAAGTTTTAAAAATCTGTTTGTTTCAAAATTTTAAATTAACCTGCGTCCAACTCTTATATTTTACTAATTTGATATATACAATATGTTTCATTAATAGGCACAGAGCTCAGGGAATTCGTCCTTCTATTTTGAAATTAATCCGTCGCGTTCAAAAGGGGGTACAGCAGCTCATCGTTGATTGTTAGTGTGCCAATTCTATTGAAACATCGGCTAAACGGGGTTTGTTGTTTCCTTATTCATCTTAATAATCTCAATTGAAGTTAGGGAACGTGGGCCTGAAACTCTATATATTTGGCAGCCTACACACTCTTCTATAACAAAACATCTTTCTTTCTTTTTTCAAATTACATAGTACATATTTGTGAGAATTGTCGTTTTTTAAACCTTCTTAATTTTAATACCCAAAGTTTTACTAAAAAATAATGAAATAAAAAAGAGCGAGTTCTTCTTATGACTTTGATATTTGTTTTAGGCTTCTCACTTATTAAATAAATTTTGTGTATGTTAAAACAACTATGAGTTGTTGTTGTTCTTTATTTCTCTTACAACTACAATTAGAGTCGGAAAAAAGCCAATCAATTGCAGAATAAAGACGTAAGAAAGTAAGAAAAGGAAAAGTGATCAGTGAGTTATTGTTATGACTTTGATATTTGTGTTAAACTTCTTATTTATTAAAGTGGAAGTTTGAAAGAAATATCTTTAGTTGTTCTAAGAAATGTTTTGCAAAAGTTCCCTGATGATCTGCATTAGCCCCATTGAAATGCCCATAGGAACTAACTAAAACCCCCCAATTGATCACTTTGAATTTTTAGTAAGATTTTGAGAAAAAAGAATCAGCACATAATTAAAATTAAAGAGGTTTTAAAAGACATCTATCAATTTGTGAATGAAGCACCACGCATTGCATAGAGACTTTCTTCTGATGCCGATCATTTTTAATAACTTTTGCCAAAGTTTATAGCTTTCAAATCAAATGCCTAAATTCACTTCTATCTCTGTCCTCTCTTCTACAAGTAATTTTCTTAATCCTGCCATAATGCCTTGAATATGCAGCGATCGTGTGTTGAAGGCTGGTATAATTTAAATTAAAAAAAACTATATATCCTTTATCTATTTTGCAGCGCTCCGTTAAATAAGAGTAACTTGCCGCCTTTAGCCGTGCTTTCCATGAAAGCTTTTCTATTAAAATACCAATCACTCCATAGCCTTCCATTAGCTGACTTTGTCACAGCCGCCAGAAATAATTGTCATGAAAGTTATTCCACTTTCTTGTGCGTGTCATAAAATGGCAACGGACAATAGCCCTTTAAAATTATGTCATGTAGCGCATCTAATTTACTCAAGAGTTTCAGTTAGAGATAATTAAATTTTGAAAATGGTTTTATTATGCCAGAATAACTTTCAACTAATTTTATTTAACTTAATACATTTTAATGCATTTGTTACAGTTTCTGTGACTAAACAGCCGACGGCATAACTTTATGTCTGTGGTTTCCTACATAATCTTAACATTTTACAATTGTTGCATATATAAAATTTGCTAATAATAATAGAGCTAATAAAAATATTTGTTGTGTAAGATTTTGTTTAAAACCAAATACGTGCTGATGTTAAAAATGACTGCAAAACTTTTATATATAAAATAAAAGATTTTCTCATAAATTTGTATGCCACTGGCTGTAGAAATTAAAAAAAAACTGTATGGTAATTAAAATCTTATAAATTATAATGATAAAAATTGCTATAAAAATATTAAAAAGAACTTCTTTAACAACTTTAACACTAAAGCCAGGCCTGAATCGTTCACATCAGCAAAATGTTTTTATTGAAATTAAAATGTGTATCCACGACTAAGTGGAGCTCAAATTTTACATAACAAACTAATTATGAAATTTTTATTTCTATTACAATTGAATATTCATATGCAACGTCTCAACTACAACGTTTGGGGAAGCAAATTCGCAATGTGCTGTCAACCCAAGCAACTGCACCGCACTGAAACTAGATTAAATAGTGGCAAAAATCTAAGTGTCGCAAATGTGTACTACGGTAAAACAGACAGTTAATATTCGTCGCGGTTAAGACAAAAAAAAAATACAATCTTATAGGTTTAAACGTTTTCGTTCTCAGAGTATAAGATTTCAAACTATTGCTAAAACCTCCAATTCATTTGAATAAATAAGGAAAATTTACTTGTTTATTAACACAAAAAAAAAACAAACACATGAAATAGTTTGCAAAAAATTTCTTAGTTACTACTTCAAAAAAATTTCAACAAATTTTTACATAATTATGTTACAAAACAGAAATTATTAAAAATAAATGCACAATTAATAATATCAAATTGTTTTAAAGTTTTCGCAATTTTTTAATTTATCATTTATCATGGCAAATTTAATTGTTCAAACATTTGCGTTTCATAGTTACAGTCGAAGCAATAAAATGTGAAATAAATCCATAGAAAGCGTATTTACCCAGCAAAAACTTGGCGCGCAATTGAAATAGTAGACCACCCAGGAAAAAAGGCATTTAAAAGAAGTCAATGAGAAACTAAATTTATGATCCGGAACATTTTCTATTGTTTTTTGCAGCGAGTTGTCCTTGCAAAAAGTTCTCTTTTTTTCAACTTCTTAGCGAATCGGAAGTCATGTTTCTGATGTTAATTAAATCTGTTTTTATATGTCGTTTCAAATAAGTTTTTTAATTAATTAGGAAAAGTATAAATTTTGATTGAGGACACAAAAACAAAGTCACGTGTATCGGTGTTTTTAAAAGTTTTCATCTGAATTTCATTTGAGGGCACAGTCTTATTGTTAATCGGCATAAGAAACCATGTAACCCTTTTATTTTAGATATAAAATGTATTCAGTGAACTTATGTAAATTGTTACGGAGGATTTTTTATAGAAAATAATAATCCTCTAATTCCCCCAGATTTGGGGTTTTTGTCCTTCTTTTAAAAGCAAAAAAAAAATCCATTAAAATAGTGTTTCATGGCGTTAAAATGTTCCTTAAAAAAATTATTCGTTACATAAAGACGAAAACAATGAAATCTTTTTATATAAATATTTTATTTCACATAAACTTTTAAATAATTAATAACTCAGTGCGATTATATATTTAATCATATTCCGCTCCGAGAGTCAAAATTATTTCCCCGGGGTGTACGAAGGTTTGGTGGTACCACTTGTTGGTGTCCAAGACAACTGAAATACATGATATTTTAAATAGAATCGGCTTTCTTTCATATGAATTGAAATCAGTTCTCAAAATATTATTAAAACTCACTGACGTCGCCTTTCTGAACGATAACATCGAATGATTTACAATGAAAATAGCATTCAGGAGGTGGTGCCAAAAGCCATCTTTTGCTGCCCGATAATTGCGCTTGCCAGGATGGTAAACGAACGTTGTCTATCTACAATGAAAACAAATTTGTGCAAATTTCTTTCTTATCTCTGACAGCTGGTTTATTTCCGAAGGAGAGGAACGAAATTATTTTTTGTTTCATTTTTGATTGGCGTATTTTAAAGCACTAAAAGTTTATTGTTTTTCGTAACCGAATTTATCTAAAGCAGAAAATAATTCTTCGGAAAGTATCAGCAATTTCAAATAACTTCTAAGGTATAAATATGCTTTAAATACGTGAGGTGATTGCTGCAATCAGTGCATCAGATATTAAATATATATTTTATATTTCGGCCTCAACGGCTTTTAATATCTGTACATTATTTTTCCCGCATGATAGTAGTGAAATTTTGTAATTTTTATTTTAAGAAGTTAAGAGTTATTTTACATAAATCGGTATTTTCCAAAGGTGTTACACACCCATCATCAGTACTGCAGTGCAATTTTTTTTCGCATCAGTACTTGTTTTCATTTACACAATTTTCAAGAGCAGAGGATTTGGAATATACTAAGCCAAACCATTTTCCAAGATCAACTTACATGCCTATGAGCTCCTAGACCAGGTGTGCCTATGTAAAACCAATCAAGTCAAGGTATGGGTCTTTTTTGTTCTTCTTTTACAAAAGAGCAAAAAGCAGCATTAAAACAGGGATTTGAAAAGGCAAGATGTCTTGTAAAACTTAATGATTCATCAGAACAAAAACAAAAATCTGGTGCAATTTTATTTTGAAATGAAAACGTGTCAGCTTTTTGTTTCAAATATTTGAGTGTGTTACTCAACAAATATCAAACAATTAAATGAAACAATAATAATAATTTTCAAATTATATATAAAACTCTTTAATTTTAATTATATGCCTGTTCTTTTTTCCCAAAATCTTATTAAAACATTCAAATAAAATTAAAATGTTTAGGCGAATTCAATGAAATTTAATACCTTTTAAAACTTTTATCTCCTGCTAATATTCCTAATTGTTCTGCTGGGTATTACTAACTAAGTAACTTATTTCTGTTCGAATTACATAAATGCCAATTGTATACATTCAGTTATTTGAAAAATAGTTATAAAAATTAGTTTCTTCTAAAAACAAAATAAATAATAAAACATTTTTCAACATCTTAATAAAAACAAATCAACTATTTATTTTTTAAATATCATGATTGTAAAGTTAGACTTTGTTATGCGACAGTGGAATAACATTTGCAATGGAGTTTTTTCGATTAGTTGGAAGTTTTGTATTATAACGTTCGATCCAGTAAAAAGGGGCAAATGTAAGTAAAATTTATTCGATTAGATTTTGCAACGAATTGAATAAGTTTCAAAAAGAATTTCAAACAAATTTTCGTTATATTTCAAAATCGTATTATCAGATATTTTAAAAATATTTTAAAGCATAAATTTATAGTTTTAAGTCAAATAGGCTGTAAAGTGTCTAACACTATGTCCCTTCATTTAATTGATGTTTTGCAAAATGTTAATAACAGCCTCTCAAAACATGATGCCATTTAATATTGTGGCCATAGAATTTGAACCCTTAATGACAGTGGAGCAAAAAAGAGTGGAATAAAAATTCAGTATGTGTATAGTTTTTTAGGCTCAAACGGGACATGCTTGTATGATAGGCCTGATCTATCATGAAAAAGATAGGGAAGACAGAATTTTTCACTTTCTTTGTAAATGTTAAGGTTTACTCTTCTAGAGAAACAGACTTTCAGGCAGTCACGCACTGGCCCATTTCTCGGAGTTATGAGAGACCGCTGCGACAGGTTGCTTAAAGTATCAAGTAATTATTATTATTATTATTATTATTATTATTATTATTATTATTATTATTATTATTATTATTATTATTATTATTATTATTATTATTCTTGTTTTATCGTTCGGCTAAAGGTCAGGTTTTTTAAAAAATCAATAAACACTAATCCGGTCGTCTGATTAATTTCCATTCAAAACATCCCAGAAGAATTATAATAAACACAGCAAGTAATTTCATCAGACGAGTACTCACCATTAGTGACGATAGGTATCATGAAGAAAATTTACGGAAAATAAAAGAAATCTTAGACATGAACGATTTTCCGAAAACAATTATAAACAATTTAACATATAAAAAGAATGACACAACAATAAGAAGAGAGACTAATACAAAGTATTATAAAGGACTAACATATATAAAAGGTTTTTCTGAAAGGTTAAAAAACTCAGACTTATATGACATTGAAAAATATCAACTGGCATTTAAGACGAATAATACTATGCAGAGCCTATATAGTAACACAAAGACTAAATCAAAGAAAGAGGACAAATGCAATATAGTATTAACTGCAACGGTGACGGCTCAGGCACATGCAATAAGAAATACGTAGGAACAACTAAAAATAAGCTGAAGAATGAAAAACAAACCCATGGAACAAAAAACTGCACTTGCGGCCCACTGTGCAAAGGAAAATCATGTGCCAAATTTTGATAATGTAAAAATATTACAACAAGAAAACCATTATTTCAGAAGATTTACTTTAGAGATGTTACACATAATTGACGTTCCTGCAGAGAAAAGACTTAACTATAAACAAGACACAGAGAAATGCGCTCAAATTTACAGAAGTGTGATAAACAAACACAAAAAACAACATAAACAAATCAGTTTTCGCAGCTAAGGACTACAGACGATCGACATATTGAAAATATGTTAATCCAATATAATTTTATTTAATTTTTAATTTACATGTATGTAATTGTAAATTTATTAGAAATAATCAAAAATTAATTTTAATGTTTATCATATATTGTTTTGTACCCAACAGTGTTCCCCTGAAGATGAATAGCGAAGCTATTCGAAATATTGGGAAAAATAACATTAAATAAAGATTAAATAATCAAAAAATATTTAGTGTTTATTGATTTTTAAAAAAACCTGACCTATAGCCGAACGATAAAACAATAATATTATTATAATACAACAGGTCAACGATTAAACTAAATATATATACATTATTATTATTATTATTATTATTATTATTATTATTATTATTATTATTATTATTATTATTATTATTATTATTATTATTATTATTATTATTATTATTATTATTATTGATATTGTTATTAAACTACTTCTTGACACAGTTTCCGTCTGGGCATGGTTACTTCCTCAAGTATCTTTACCTCATGGGCAAGACAGAGAATCCCTTCTGCATGTCCTGCACAACGGGAGATGATGATATTGAATACACTTTTTGACTGCAACAAGTGGCAGGCGGAGGGAAGTGACCTATATAATCAGATCGATGAACTCACTCCAGACAACGTTGTTGGCAAAATAGTTCCCGTAGGCAACAATGTGGAATCCATTTTACGGAGGAAGAAAATTGACATCAACCAATTTTCAGCAGAACGGGTACACCCTATTCCGTCCTCATTATAGCCAATTAAAAGCACTACAACGGTTGCGTATGGCGGGCCCAGACGTGGGCACATAAAGAAGAGTCCTTTTTCAGGACGTTGATTCTGAGCGTTCACGAAATAATGCAGAAAGCGGTTCCTTGAAGGCAAACACTAGAAAAGGAGGGGGGATTTTTTTTGTGGAAACAGCAGTCGACGCAGCTGGCGATGGCCACTGTAAGTGCGAAGGCATTTTAAACCCTCCTCACACGCAAAAAAAATAATAAGGATAATAATAATAATAAAAATAACCCCAAATGTCGTGTTATTCTATGAGCTAAATATTTATTAATATATTAATTTTCAAATCAACCGATTCCCACGTGATAAACACTGATGGATGTATTTTTCGGGTACTATAAAGGAATCGAGAACATCAACGATGAGATATATAATATCGGAGTGTTAAAAACAAAATTGTCTAATATATTCGTTCATGATATTTCACCAACTAATTAACTGAAAAATAAACTGAACGGATCAGGCGAAGTTATAAGATTTTGTAAATGAGATAAATTTTTCGAAAAATTGTTCAATATATTGTCTGCTGCTTTAAATACTAAGAAAAGAATTTAGTTTAAATTGGTCGCAACTCTTGGTCGATTATCCACAATAATCGTTTAAACTGGATTGCGCGAGTAACTTGTGTAATCGAATAATTCAATAATCGATTACTACGAATTCCCTATTCCACAACTACAATTTGATTTAAAATTAAACAAAAGACTTACGCCTTTAAATTAATGTGTTCACAAACACACACCCACACAAGCCAAACTTTTGCGTGTCGAACTGTTTTGTTAATTAACTAAAGCACAACATAATTCACCAGCATATTTGAGCTTAAATGTTAAGCATTTGTCAAAATCAAAATTTGATGCAACAAATCAAATCACGCCATATCCGTGTTCACTGCAATTCGTTAGATAACAACAACTGCAACTATAAAACAAATCACTTCAGTGTACTGGCTAATTATTGTTATATCATGGCAGTGTTATGCTTTTCGAGCTCTTTGGGCTTAAACGTAATAATTGCGTAGATTTAAGGCTCTTAAGCCTTTATTTTTATAACTTTAAATCTCTTAATATTAAATCAGGAAACTACTGCCATTCATAAGAAATAATCAAAAAAGATTTGTAATAATTAGACGTTTGATTTGCTCGTATACATTTTGACTAAATTGCCTTGTGTGCAAAATTATAGAGATATTGTTAATTCGATGTTAATGGTTGGATTTATTTATTTATCTGTTCGAATGGAATCAAGCAAATGCATTAGAATTTCCGTTAATAGAATTAACTTTAAATCTGCGGCAATAAAATCCAAATCTCATGTTAATCTGAAGAAAATCTACATTTTAGCCTTTAATGGAGTTGCATGTAATGGAATTTGAATTGACTGAAATTTAACCTTAAGAAGAGATAATAGAATTAAAAACATTAAGCTAAGCCAACGTCATGTGACTTTTCCTTTAAGTTTGAAAATTTATTTATTAATTTAAATCTCTTTAACTCAATTCACTTTCAGCTAACGAGTATTTGAGTTAAATTTTTATATAACAATTTTTTTTTTGTCATATTCGTTTGTAAATTCTTGACAATTATTCCGCTAAAACAAGTAAAATTCCGCTATAATTAAAAACTTATCAATCGATTGCGTTAAAAATCAAATAAGATATTTAAGGTGTCACAGAAACAATTATTCCCAGAATGATTAACTAAAAGCCAAAGAGTGCAAAAAAAACTGCTGCAACTACAACTACTACAGACATAAAGTGAACGCATTGCATTCACTAAATTGCAGGTATTATTGATGGCAAAAGTAACGTTTATAATACCCTACATTAAGGCCCAAAATGGTGGCGACTTTGGTAGTCAGATTTTTCTTTTTTAATTGGGGAGAAGATCGTTGTGAAAAGAAAAAATTCCAAAGCTGCTTTAAATGCGTTCATTTAAAAACGTGAAAAAACTTTCTGAAGAAAATAAATTGAAATTAATACTTTTGGAATAGTCTGACCTATTTCACAATATAATAAAAAAATTAATTTGTACTTTTTGCGGTCTTTAATACAATAGTCCTAGAAAAAGTGTATAAGTTGTATCGTTTAGTGTGAAAAAAAAATTTAAGAAACTGTTGATCACTCCAAAGACTATCCCTGTTATTTCTCGCTACTTTTAAATACAACACTATCGTAATCTGGTTTTTATGCTATTCCATCGCTTTAAGCTCTTCGAGGTAAAACACTATTCTTTTAGTTTTAAAAATAACAAGCGGGGATTCAGGTAGTTTTCGATTACTACAAAATCGACAGCACGAACCGATTAGATACATAATTTCGGATTAAAAAAAAAAATAAAATCTTTCGTTCACAATATCTCATGAGCTGCTTAACCGATTTTAACTCGGTTTACGTGGTGTCTACATGTGAAGAGTGAAGTGAATTGAACAGTGAAGTCTTTTGAAAGTTATTTAAAAAAATTACTAAATCGAATCGGTTAAAATTTACACGATTTCTAAGTTCAGGAATGTTCTTCAAAATGCAACCTGTTTGATTTTATCCGCTTTAGCCATCCAAACGTCTAAAGCGGTTCACATGCACAAATACGCATACACAAACACGCAATCATACACATACAAACATGGTGACTGTATCTTAGAATTTGTCAGGGAAGCTTCCTGGGATCTCAAAAGTTGGAGATCTTATAAGAACTCTATTATTACAAAACGTGGTAAAACTAACAACTTCCCAATTTATTTTTTTTTTTATTTTCCTAGCAGGAAGTTGAAAATATTTATTTGGCCATAAGAATATTATTTATAATTAAAAAAAAACTTTTGCAAAAATTGAGGTCCCATCAGATCTACACGTTTTGAGGTCTTTTTAGGAAAACTCTAAATTCTAAAACTCTAAAAATCGACGTTTTGAGGCCCTGGGAAGCGGACGTGACTTAATTTGAGAAAGTGTTACTATGTTTTTATATGTGTGTACGATCGTGAGTGTGTAAGTATAAGATTTTTTGACCGGCTGAGCTCTAAACGGATGTAACTGCTAAGAATTTGAGCAGATTAGAACCATAAGATTTCAGGAAATTCAAAAAAAAACTAAAACCCCTCAATCGATCACTTTGAATTTTTTAGTAAGATTTTGGGGAAAAAAGAATCAGCACATAATTAAAATTAAAGAGTTTGAAAAAAAGTTTTTAAAGATATTTTTAAGTGGTTATTTTTAAATAACTTTTAAAAGTTTTTAAATCGTTAATATTGAAAAACCGAAGCGATCACCGCAACCTGGTCGAAATTTATGAACTCTTTCGGGAGATGTCGTGAAAGAAAAAATTGGAATAAATTAATCAAGATGAAACTTTGAAAAAGTTTCACAGTCTTATTAATAACATAAAAAGTTGCTGATTATTATTTGTACTTTTAAAAAGATGCCTATTTATTTTGTAAAATTATATTCCATCGCTGTATAATGTTTAATTAAAAGCTGATTTTGTCCACTGTTGACTGCATGTCTTGCAGAGCTTTTTAAATCGGCTGCAATACCCCCAATCTTTAACCACTTTATCGGTTAATGCAACTATAGGGTGCTTCTATTTTATTGATTAATTAAGTTAATTTTCGTTTCAGTTTAAATCTTTGGAAAATCTGTACAATAAGAAATACTGAAGGTTATTTCGAAATTTCATCTTAATTAAATGTTATTACAGACAACCCCATATAACAGGAAGAGAACAACTTTCCCAACAAATTTTAGTTTACTCGAATCCCGGTTAGGGCAACCAAGCTTAGGTTAGGTTATTAAAGCCATTGTCGAGACAATGCACTTGGGTCCGTTAAATCGGTCCCGTTGTGATGCCCTTAAGCAGAGGACTGCTTATGAGTTATCCTCTGCCAACCAAAGAGGCCAAAAAAATAATGAGTTTATTTCTATGATAAGACTACTGAACTGGTACGAAAAATTTTGTTCCGAGTTTTTAACGATTTTTCTAAGGCAATTTAAAAAAATTGCAGTGAGTATTTTTATATAAGACTGGCATTTTGTAATTCTCAAATGGTATTAGAATGAATCCGTGATTCATAAGTAAATTTTTGAATGAAAATCGTCCCCAATTGTTTCACTATACCTGAGCGACTTTATGTTATATAATTACCGCTTTATTACAGGGTTACCTGTACAGCTGTAACGTATTTAATGTTCTTAAACAAACTAAAAAAGTTGGCATTATTAACAAAAATTGTAGCAGACAGTAGGCAGCAGACAACACAGAAGCAACAATCGTACACCATTTGCCGATAAAATTAAAGACGAAAATTCATAAAAGTCGAATGAAAACTTATTAATATTTTCTGTAGGAAATAGTGAAATATTTTTCTCAATTGGATATCATGTATTTATTTCTTTATAGTTTTTTTAATGTGTTTTTTTTTCAACTAATATATTTTAGCTTTTCGTTTTCTTCTAATTTTTATTCTGTTTTTTCTTTTTTGTTTCTTCTTTATGGTCTACTGGCAAGGTAATTCGTTCTTAAATAAAACAAAATGTTGAATCAGTTGTTTCTTTATTTTTAGCTGGTTTTAATTTTGACTTTATCTTTGATGTTTTGTTTTCATACTTTGTAAAGTTGCAAACCACAAACGCTAATCAAAATACTTCTTTACAGTTTTGGTTATTTTTTCGGTCGTGTCATTGAATTCTATTGTAGTTCAATATTATTAAAGTCTATTTTTTTAAGTTTACAAAAACTATACAAATATTTTTACATGAAGCTGCCAGTGGTGGTAAATGTTTCTGAAAATATTATTGATTATAAAGTAAAATAGAAAAATTGAAATTTTTTTAGTTTGGTGGACTTTTAACTATAACTATAATAGAGCAATATTTCATAATCTCTTTTCATAATCTCTTAAAAATATCTCTTTAAAAAATCTGAGGAAGAATCTAAGGAGAATGTTAATATTTTAAGTCGTTTCAAATTCCTGTTCAAACAAAAAGCTCTCAATTTTATGTGCAAGGAAATATTAGAGGAAAAAGACCTACTGAAAATGTATCGCAATTAAAACTATGTACCGTTATATAGAAACTGATATTTACTTACTCTTGAATTATATAGAAAATAATGCTGTCAGAGAATTCAAAAAAAATTTCTAGAAAAAAAAATTGTACTTGAAATTCAGCGAAGTTGGTTTCATTAAGGATATGCTATGAAATGTTGTTTCATGAAGAACTTTTTGATAATAAAATTTTTTCCAAATAAAAATTTATAAACAACCAGTTCCGAGTGTTCACATACGTGGAAGTAAATTAAATATGGGATTTTTGGTTTGAAACTAGGAATAATATAAATGAATTTATGTCTCATGATATATTAAGAATTGTTAGAAGAATATTATTTATTCCACATTCATTTGCAAATTGTATAATTTTATATGAAAATTTTATAAAAACCCATGACAGCAACAGACTTGGATTCGTTGTTTTTTTAAATCTAATAATCTAATCCAAACAAATGACTTATTAAAGTTTATAGCGAACCAACTACAAACAAATTCACTTTGATTTCTTATTTTTGTAGTTTTTCTCCTTGTTACTATAATATCAGATGGTTTATAGAAGTCTTTTGATAAGTTGAGAGGTTTGAAACTTTTCAAAACTGTGGTTGAAATCTACTGACGATTGCTTAACCAACCAACAAATAAATTTCATATTATAATAATAATATGAAATTATTGAATAATAAACAAAACAATTAATATATATTATTTTTAACAACCTAATTAATCTAAAAATTATCCACAAAATTAGTTCTTTTTATCAAAATTTGTTTTCTTAACCATTTATAAACCAGAAAAAAGTATAAATTGGGCCTCTATTATTATAAAATTGGCATCCAAAAAGTTTGTTTTAGCTCAAATAAGCAGAGAAAACTAAAATTGCAACAAACAAATATTTTTGTTACAGTTAGTGACGAAAAAGCACATTTTTATCAGCTTTTTATTAACAAACAAAATATATATAAAATATAAAACCAAAAACTTAAATATTATTTTCATATTAATTATTTCAAAATGCTGTTAGTACTTGTTAATGTTAATTTTGCTATTTTATGAAAAGTAGCAGACTAGTGGAAGACTCTTCATCATCGTCTTAGGCCGCTACGGCTTGACTACATTCGCCATATTGTAGAAAAATATAAGCTGAAATAAATGAGATAAAATGTTTATATTACCTTCGTTAAGTTTTTAATTTGTAAACTATTATTGCAAATTTGTAAACTTGACTCATTCCAAAACGATTCTGACGGACAAATATTGTTTAATAATAAATCATATTTATAAGTCACACTAGAATGCAAAATACATTCCATATAAAAATATCAGGGGTACTTAAATGGTTGTCATAAAATTATATACTCTAAAATAATAAAAATATAGAAAAGGCTTGGCCCCAAAGACCAACCCATTGTATCCTGGTATTTGTGCACTTTTATTTGAATTCTCAAATCAACCGATTCCCACGTGATTAGCGGTGATTTCTTATCAAATTTTTAACTTTTGACAACACTCACTAATCCCTAGCGGGAAGTATTGGCGTGAAATATGCGTCATTATATAGTCTGCTATTTGGTTTTTAAGTCCATCGAGAAGAAAGAGTGTATATAAAAATATTTCACATCAAATTGGCAATAACTATTGCAACATCAAAATAATCTTTTAAGAACTGAAGTTCTGCCTTAACTGTCTTTCTTTGTGTGTTCTATTTTATTTTAAAATCACTTTAAAAAATTTGAAGTTCAGCTGGTTTTCCTAAATATATTTTAAACTGATCAAATATTTTTTACACATTTTTCCCCCACTTTTAAATTCTTTCATTGTCTGGCTTTTTTATGTCATGAGCACGTGCAGAGAGTCTGTTTAGCTGATTTTTTTAAATATATTTTAAACTGACTAAGTCTTTTTTACAGTATTTCCCACGATATTATAAATCTAGTAAAATTTCCTAATTTGACTTAAAGCAGGACAGTGTGACACAAGTAACGCTCAAGTATTTCGTCATCCTGTATTTCTTTATGTCCTGTTTTTGTGCTAACTAATTTAAAAATGATGATGTATTTAGTGTTACAAATTTTTCTTTTGTGTTATAATTACTTTAGTTATCCCAGAGTAGAGTTCAGTTAATCTCTTCTTCTTTTTCAGGCATATCCTGATTTCCTGGAATCTAAACAATCTCTGTATATCTAAATTGTATATATGAGCTTAAACCCACTCTGGCTTTGTTAGATGCTCCAATAATAATCTATGTGATTTTTTTTAAGGTTCCTATGAGTAAATATTCGTCTCGACAGTTTGATAGCAATTTCATTCAGCCATAATAATCCTTCCATTATAGCAGTGATCTCAGTCAGTAATTAAAAAGTAAAAAGTATATCTTCTATATAAAATTTTTTTGTGGGACATATTTATTTATTTTATTACTCATTAATCTTGATAGAAAATAAATAATTTACAAGGTATTTTAATGTAAGTTAGCACAATATAAATAATTTGTTAAAATTCTTAGTGTAGCAGTAAAACAAACCCATTTTAAATTTGCTTAAAAAGCAGCAACAAAATCTGTCTATTTTGTAGTTGTTTAATACTTGCAAACACACTTTTATAAGCGTTGAAAAAATATATATGTAATACTTTTATTGGCTGTTCATATGGTTGGATCAGTATTATAAATACTGAAATTTTTCTATAGTATAGAAAGAATATATAACATGACAAATATATAGAACCTATATATTCGTTATGTAACAATACATTTTAACAGAACAGCCAATACTAAAAAAAATATCTAGAGATTTTTTTGCTAATTATTTATATTGTGACAATTTACACAAAAATACCTTGTAAATCATTTAGTCTACGTCAATATTAATATCTAATAAGATACTTAAAAAGTACCGCAATCAAATATTTATATAAAATATATATTTTTTTTATTTTAAACAGCTGATAAAATTGACTAGAATGCTGGTAGTTAGAAGTTGGTGCAGCACTTTCATTGTTTTATGATGTAAATTGACTATAAATAATATTTCAATTGTACAAGATTCAAACCTTATACAAAATCAGTTTCCTTTTCTGAAAAGTATGCTAAATTTTTTTACTTTCTAATGGAAAATAGCAATAATATGTTATTGGGATATAGTGTAATTATAGGAGGTATAATAGAGAATCCTCTAAGAAAAAAAAAATTTAAAAAAATTTTAAAAAAATTATTTGAAAAATTTTACATATTCGTTTAGACAGGGAAACGCTATTAAATTAAATTTCATGTGGACATTTGAATAGTAGACGCTTTTCACAAAACTCTGAGAATTGTTTACATAATAACAAAAGAAACAAAAATGATCGAAAGCGATAATTGACATCCTGAATTAAAGTTGACAGCACAAAGTGTTTCATATCATTATGGCACGTGGAGACGATATTAAATTCCGTTGCATAATAATAATAAATAAATAAATAAATTTATGTAAACAAGAAATTATCACACAAAACCAAATCACCTACATCGCTTTCACAGGGAATATTAAAATATCTTTCAATTCATAATAAAAAGGCGGCCCAGTACAACTATGCACTGAAAGAGGAACATCCAAGTCGGTAATCACTCTTCATTTCTTTGCTGGCTTGGAAGTGGCCTAACAAGCGAGGATAAATAAACAATGATGATGGGAACATATTGACTTCCGAGAACTTTATTTTTCTCTTATTAAAATAAGTAGCAAATAATGGGCTTTTATACATTATAAAATAAGTTTCCCTTTACCACAGCATGATACACAATTTTTATTATCGAAAACAAAATATTTTGATTTTGGTATTACAAAATATACTTCACTAGTACGACAGAATGACACACGTTGCTTATGTTGTGAAATTGTTCGTGCGAAACATTTAGAAACAGACGCGAAAATAATAAAAATCACAAAAAAAAACTGCTGGAGGGTAAACGAGTGTAGAATTGTTATTAAAAAAAATACGCGCCATTCGTTTTCGATGTTGAGTTGTTTGTATATGTTTCACTGATCTTACATTTGATCAGATATTTTTGATATCGTTATTAAACTGTAATTTTATGATACTGAAAAAAAATTTTCATCTTCTTCTGATGAAATTAAAAATTGAACTCTAATTTTTATTGAAACAACTCACACAATTGAATGAAATAATTATGAAGTTGTTTTCATAACCATCATGTAAAATCTGAGCCCTTTAAATCTAACAGTTTTTTAAATTCGTTAAAACTTTTTACCGAATTCGTTTTGCATTTGTTTAAACCATAACTAACTATTGTGGCCGTTACTTGCTACCCACTCAACACTACCTCTTGTATAAACATTCCAATAAAAGTTTCTCTAAAAGCAAAACTCAGCAAATAATAATTTCTTTTACTTACACTGATTTCTTTTGCAGCTCTGGCGAAAAAAATGACAGTCATTGTGAAATGTTTTGTAGGCGTTATCATATTCGCCGCAAACCGGGGCATGCAAGTCATAACAATCATCATGGCAGTAGTTTTTGCATATTTCCTTAGTTACAACTTTGTACTCTAGAAATTTAAAAAAAAAGTATAATTCTTCAAAATAATAAAAGATTAAGTATTTTTACCCTCCTGTTCCTTCTCTCTTCTCATGCACATAGCATTTGCGAAAATGCAGGGATTTCTAAACAAGTAGCATTGTTTGAAATCGGTAGCCCAAACAATTTCTTCTGCTGTGGAGCACCTTCTTTGTATATCACAATTGATTCTCGATGGATCCTCTTCATTGTCCACTTTATATGCAGATGATAAAAGGATGCAACAGATTAAAACTACAAAAGATATTGTTTTCAAATCAAACATTTTCCGTGTTTTTCAGTCCGCTTGTTAATAAAATATTTCCACAACTAAAATACGTTTTATTTCTATATATTTTTCGCTTTTATAAATTGAGGGGGATTTTTTTCATTATCTTGTTAGAATTAACAAAACAATAGAGAACAAATTCAAGTTATTTTGTACGTGTTTTAATTGGTTTTTTTTTCTCCAAGAGAATATTAAAATTTATTGTTTGTTTTATTTTGTTATGAAATTCGTTTCCTACCTATTAGCGGTATTCAATGTTATCTGGCAAGTGTTTAAGAATTTTGAAAATTTGTATTAAATAATAAATTGTGTTGTTTTATAACATAAAACGTATTCGAGCAAGTATTTTTTATAAAAATAAATTGGAAATTTTCCAACGCAATAAATTTTTACAGAGTTTTTGAGTTTTATTTTTAAAATACAAAAATAAACTAATACATTTTTCAATAGCAGTATTGCCACCAGCGCACAGTGGTCCAGTAGTAGGACATAGTGGTCAAATGACGATGTTCGATTTTTTCACCGTTAGTTCGCTCTAATACTCACTATTAGTGGTACTACTAAAACATGCAAAAAGATTTGTAATCAGTTATTTCTTACATTTACTTTTGTGCATCGGAAGTGAACAAATCAAAACAACTTTCCTTATCTTTTTCAGCGGTGCTAATAAAGCTAATTTCTAGTGCGTGCTTTTCAAAGAAAAACCGTTTTGACTCATTGTTTTACAATGAATACGTAAGTTGGAGGTGTTTACCGGTATTATTATGTATTTAATAATTTTTTAAGCAAAACGTATATTGCGGAAAGCGGTTTCAGGACAAATCAATTTTCACGTATATTTTTTACGACTTTTTTCCTTAAGGTATTAACTATGTTGCCGCCTTATGCCGCCTTCAAGTTATATATCAAAATGTTACTCTATATCTGTACTTTTGATTTAAAAAGAATTAATGTGCATTTACTTGCGAATGTGCGTGGTACTTAGGGTCATCGCGGCTACGACTAGATTCGTAACACATACAGTGCAGTCGGGAAAACGTCAACTAATTAAAACCGCGGGTGTTGACGTTTAACAAATTGTTGACGTTTATGAATGTGTATTGATGGTGTGCTTTAAAACGTTTTCATTGACTATAAACTAAAAGCAAACATAAACAAATCCAAAAAAGGAACAAAAAAGGCTTTCAGCCTAACTAAAAGAACACATTTTAAATGAGATCATGTTTTTAATTTCACATACATTCATAAAATAAATGTGTTTGTGCAAAAGTCTGTGTATTGTAACGTTGCTAAATCTAAAATTTTGTTTTATTTAAAGTTAAAGTTTTAGAGCTTTTTAGGTTGACTTTTCAGAGTAGACAATAGGGGTATTCACACCGAGTCTGTTAATCCGGTAATTTGTTAGTTGGTAATTTGTTGAAACACTTTACTGTGAACACACTTTTTGTTCTATCTCAGTAGTGCGGTAACTTTTGCTACAAAACAGATGATTTAAATTTATTAAAAAGCAAAAATGCCTCGAGAAAGTGCAAAAACAAAAATAGTAAAAAATTTAATTGAAAATTCTTTGGAGGAAATAAAATTTATTACTGGTAAGTATTTAAAATAGGTAATCAGAAAGACATGGAACTAATTTTATAATTCTTTTAAGACGTATTTAGTGATGATGAAGATTTGGTGGAGGATACCATTGACGAGCTATGTGATGACTTGCTCATTGTACTTACATGTCTGAAAGAAAGTGAAAGGTAAACCAAGGAAAAATTCAGCTTAACATTAGGGCCTTAATTACCTTTTATTGTGGAAGCCTCATCGCCAACATCAAGTCCAGCGCCTGTCGATTTCCGCCACTGCTCAGCTTTGTTGAAAGTCTGCTTCCAGTAGCGGACTTTGCAGCGCAGCATTTCGGGAGTCGCATCAATTTGGGTTCTCTCTATCATCTTCCTGTAGTACAGCTGCGCGTTCGGCTTCTATAAATAATTAATAAAATCATTTGGCTTTATCTTAATATATTGTATAAACAAATACCTCAATTTCCACGTTCTCCAACAAATAATCCAAAATCAGGCTATTTTCTTTCTCGCTCCATTTCTTTTGCGGTTTTTCCCGCTTGCGCATTTTCTTTAGCGGCTCCACTGAAAATTAGTTAATAATCAAAGCGAATGCAACAATTTTGTTAAAAAAAAATAGAAAAATTACTTACTTTTGCAAAAATTTTCCTTTTTTGCAGTAATGAGAATATAAACACAAATAAGCACAGCTGTTGTTTTTTGTTACCGAGTAACAAGAAAATTACCAAGCTTGCCAGACTGGTACTTTGTTACTCGGCAATTCGATAATTTGTTAATTTTACAAAAACAAAATACACGTAAAAAACTATCGAATAACGACTAACGAATTAACAAGGCCGGTGTGAATCGGATGACGTTTTGGAATGTCGACGTAAACGAGTGTTGACGTTTTCCCGAGCGCACTGTACATATTTTCCACATACTTTTTACAGTTTGTTGCCCACTGCATGATTTGATTTACTGTTTTATTTCACGGAATCATCTGACGAAATAGAGTTACAATCTTAGCTAGATCATACAGCTTCCCGTACTAGAAAATCAGAACGATGTCCTTTAGTAAAGAGTTTGTTTTGATTGGTAAATGGGGCTTTGACGGAAGTACGGGGCACAGTGAATATAATAAGAAGGCATTTTCTGATTCCAGTATACTTTATATTGCCTACTTCGTTTAATATGTAAATGAAATGCTTCTGATCTGGACCAAATTATATGGAAAAACTCACGCCCTTCTTCCACTAGGTTTTGTGGACCTCTTCGATTTAAGTTTGCTAAAGAAACAAAAGCTATTTCTGTGCAAGAAGAAGCCTATTTTAAAAATAAAATTAATAATTAACAACCATCCATTTTTAACATCAATAAGAACGAAATTAAAGTTGTACATTCATTACAATTAACCCTGGTTGATGGTAGAGTCTGTAGTGCTTCAAGTAACACAGCGTGTAGTAGATGCTATATTTGTGATGCAACACCGAAAGAAATGAATGATATTGAAATTTGTTTAAGTAAACCCGTTATTGATACTGCTAGATATCCGTTTGGTTTATCTCCTCTGCATTCGTGGATAAGGTTTTTCGAATATTTTATACATTTATCTTACCGATTAGATTTTAAAAAGTGGCAGGCTCGATCAACAGTTGAAAAAGCACTTCTTGTACAGAAAAAACTACATGTTCAGCGGGAGTTTAGGACACGATTAAGTTTAATAGATGACAAAGCTCAAAGTGGCGGAAGCGGTACATCCAATGACGGAAACACTGCAAGATGTTTTTTTTTTTTTTAATTCAGCTATATCAGCTGAAATAACTGACTTACATCAAGCAGTTACTAATCGGTGTCATCGTCTTTTGCCATGTCTTTCGTCGGGAAACAAAATTAATGGTGTCGAATTTAGAGATTACTCGTTAGGAACCGCCCGAATGCTTATTGGTAAGTATCCATAGTATATTTTGCCTGCTTCAGTTCATAAAGTGTTAATTTATGGATCGGAAGTAGTTGATCACTGTCTAGTTTCCATAGGCGAGCTCTCTGAAGAAGCCGCTGAATCTTGTAACAAATTATTTAAGCAATTCAGACGAGACAACACGCGAAAAATATCTCGTGTTGTCACTAACACTGATCTTCTTCTAAATTCCCACGTTGATTTTTCTTTACGTAAATTACCACAAAAGAAGTCTATGCTTTATGTATGATAAGTTTTTGAAAATAATGTACAAATGATGTATTAAATTGCCGTTATAAAATTTATTATTTATTTTTTAAATTAATAACTAACATTTTTGGTAAATAAATTATTATGACATTATATTTAAGGACTTCTTTTAATCTTGTATTACCCTAATTGGCCCATAAATACCGTAAACATAAATATTCATATTAATGTGGGCCTATTTCGAAATTTCGTAATATATTCGATAAACTAATTTTTATTTACATATCATGGATAAGAACATCTTGGAAAATCAATTGTCTGAAATCACTCCTTCTGAAAATATATTAATATAAATTAAAACAGCGAAAAAATTGCATTCCTTTTAGCTGCTGGCAGCTGTCACAAAAGTTAATGCGTAATAAATATGTCAACTATTTAAGCGATTGCTTCATCCCATTAAATAAACACAAATTAGATAACTTTTTGCAGTTGTTACAGCAGTTAATAAAACATTTATTTATTCTAATTAACTGTAAACAGAAATTGGCAACTGTTCAAAGATCTTGTCATATATAAAACTCAGTTGTAGCTTTTACTATCTTTCAATATCTACAAGATCAGTCCAAAGATCATCGATAAAGATGTCGTTCAAGTTTGCCGTCTACTCGTTCTTAATTCTTTCAAGTTTAACGTTTATTAAGGCCAGAGTTATAACCACTTACTTGTGTGGAGATACATGCTCCAACGACCACACGGATCCTTATTGTGTGATGTTTATAAATGGCACCGTGGCGGAGTTTCCAAATGAGTGTCAGATGCTTTTAGATAGTTGCATTAATAATTCGAGTAAGTTTGTGTTTAGAATTGTGTTATGCAAAGATTTTGATTATTTTTAATTCTTGTAGTCATTTTAAAAAGCAGAAGTGGTAGTTGCTATTTCGGATATGAACGTTAACAGTGAAACGAAGTTATTAGTGATACTCAAAATTGCAAATTAATTGGAAAGTAAATTAATAGCAGTTGCAAAATATTTAATATGTGTGTGTAAATTTATATATTTTGGTATTAAAGTTTAAATATTTGTAAGCCACAACTTGAATATATTAATTTAATTACACTCCTTAAGGCATAATTTATTCTTCGTAAATTTTGTCGTTGAGTACAGACGCGTACATACATTCTAAGTATCTTAATTATGTTTAATATGGGTGCCCACTGGTTCTACTGTGTGGTAAAGAAACCTACAATTGCTCAGTAATCAGTTGCTCTATGACGCAAGTCAAGCTTGAAAGCGCAACAAGGGACTTCATGTAGTGGATGTACATCGCGGTTTATTTTTTAAAGTGAACCTCCTCGAATAATCGAATAATGTTAACACCATTTCCATTTGAAAATTTGCACTTTTTCAAACCATATAAATAACAATGGAAAAATTCCTTTATTTTTAATATAGACTGACTGTTCAGATTAAATTTCTGTGGGCATTAAATTTATTTTCTAAGCCTGCTCTATAGCTTCAATCCAATCGAACGATGGCTCGTGATATCGTTGTAAAGCCAGTATTATTTTAAAAATCCACGTAAGTATTTCTAAAAGAAGTCTCCTTTCGGAAAATGGTCTTTTTGTAACATGAACTTTCTGCAACATAAATTTTTTAACAACAACCTCCTGTTTGGCCTTATAACCTTAAATTAACTCTCATAGTGACTACGACATGTCAAATGAAGTTTCAAAGCTGAAATCAGTTGGTAGACTTTGGAAACGCGCAATATATTTGCTATTCGCTAAGGAAATTTTTATATCTAGTTCTTGGGAATGGCGACTTTGCTGGGATTTTTTTTGTTCAGTAGTAACAGGGCTTATGCAACGCATTACACCCGAACACGAAAAATTAGTTTCTGGAAAGATTGATAGAGGAGGTATTGCTTGTGGATATTTGATTTAACTCCTCTCAAACTTTAAGCAGCAGAAAAGGCTTCTAAAGGTAGTTTGTTCCTCGTAAGGACTTTTCGGCCAAAGAACAAATTCTCTCTCTATAATGAGTACTACTTTTCCTAGTATATCGACCATAAAAGCATGCATTTTTGATCAAAAAAAATTATTATAGAATGCAGCCAACAATGGGGTCGGTTACCCTACTGTGACCAATGAGTTTATTTGTCTTCTCCCGAGATTTTTAGCTCTTTGCTTAAGATTGTGGGCTGCTACTAAAAGCAGTTAATTTATCATCACTAAATTGTATGCGAAGGCGCAGTTTTCTCTGACGGTTACATTAAAACCAACTTTTAGATAAAATTTCGATATGGTTTTATTTAGAGAACCAGAATTGGAATCTTGGAATCAACTAAAGGCTGAAGAAACCGGTGGTTATAAGCGGTTTTTAACGACTAAATGGCAGATCGGTTTACCAAAAACTATTAAGAGACTCAAGAAATGATCTGGAACAGTGACAGCTTACTTCGATATTTTTTGTAATAACCCTACATTATTATTGAAGCATATCCTTAAAGGAAAGCAAAGGACTGAAATTCTGTACTTTTTTCAATAAACCATTTCAACTCATTGTTAAATATATTAGCTAAGACTATATTTTACATGGAAGCCTTACTGCTGTATTTATAAAAAAAATAATGTAGACTCTAAGAGTGTTTTAAAATACATTTTTTGTAAAAATTATGTCTTAACCCATAGTTCACGTACACATTAGTTTTTTATGAATACCGCAGCTAATTCATGTTTATTTTTAGTTACAAAAGGATAATAAAACAAATATAAAACAAAAAATTTGTGTATAAATTGTGTTGAAATTTCAATGGATGTCGAATGACCCCTGATATTATAAACGTGGGAAAATAAAATAGATTCGAATCGATTGAAATATGTTGGTTATATTTTCTAGATATTTCAAAGCCTACCACGCTTTTGTAATTCTCAATTGGTTTCTGAAGAGATTTTCTATATTTTCGATCCAGGTCGAATTCTACTACTTACTGGGTTAAGAGCATAAATTATCTCAAAGAAATTTACAAGAGCTTCGCCATGTAATTCCTAGTTCATATTTCGAATAAGAACAATATTTCAAACCCCTACGGTCGACTTAATTCCACGGAAACTTGCAGGTTAATGACCATGTATTTGGGAATATTTTAATAAAACGAAATAAAACTTTTAATTTAATATATTAAAACAACTGAAATAATTTTTCAAAACTCTTTAATTTTAATTATGTGCTGATTCTCTTTTCCCAATATCTTACTAAAAATTTCAAAGTGACCAAATTACGAGGTTTTAGCTAGTTCTGGTGCGCATTACACTGGGGCTAATGCAGATCATCAGGAAACCTTTACCCGACACTTCTTAGAGTAACTAATGATATTTATTTCTAACTTCCACTTTGATAAGTGAGAAGCTTAGAACAAATATTGAAGTTATAACAAGGACTCACTGATTGCTTTTTCTTTTTTATTTTCTTACGATTTTATTCCACAATTGGTGGAAATAATTTTTTATTCGCAAACTTTGGATCGAATTAATATAAAAATATATCTCTAGTGAGAAAACAAAAGTTCACTAAAAACAAACTTACATTGTTTCCTTGCAGAGAATACAAAGACTCTTTGAAAACAATAACCCAAAAAAAGATTTATTACAAAAACAGGAAAAATTAGTTTACGATATACAAGAAATAAATAAATAAAATGTTTCTTTTTTTAAACTTATTTGAGCAGGCAAAAGGAAATACTCATTTAGAAATGTATTAATGAAACCTTACGGACACGTATTGTTCCAAAGCATACCGCGCAACCCCGACAGCCATTACAACTCTGCTGCACTTGATAACGCCATGAATCGTTCAACTTAAAGCGAAACTAGCGGCGGGCACATTCCAAACATGCGCATGAACTGACGACAGCGTTTATAACGTCTGGAAAAAAAACAGACATGCAGCATATCTCAAATGCGAGTAAATGACAATAATTTAAAGGTGCAAAAGACAAGTACAAAAAAAAACACTTCAAATACAAGTCAATACCAAAAAGACAATCTGAATTATGTTTAGATTTATAAGTTGACATACAGGGGTTACACAAATTAAACTGGAGCAAGTTTATTTCATATTTTGCTATCGATTTTGAAATCACATATAAAATGTTAATCAGGAATTCGCATATTTCATGTTTAGTGTTGAATTCTTGACGTTTAATAAATTTAAAGCTTGTTGTAAGAAAAATGTTTGTGGCAATTTTTTATGAAAAATTTTTTTTATAAAATACTTATTAAACTCATTTGGAATTTTATGAATATGGGAGCAAATAACAAATAAATATAAATAAATTATTTCACAAATTATATTAATTTGTGAACTGTCAGAGTTTTTAGCGCTACGCTGTTATATTTATGTATAGAACGTTACCAATTACTATTTTGCGTGCGTAGATAATCTTTGTAATACTGTTGTTATTACATTAGCGCTCTTTTAATGAAGCAGTTTAGTTATATCTAATATCTTTGCATTTCCCCAAATATGTAGACAAGATTTATAGGAATAAATTAAAAATTATCTTTTTAACGATTTCCATGTTTCTATTAGTGCGGGTTATACAGGTTTTCGATTTTCTCTAAACTGCTTCCACTTCTCCCCTGGATTTGACTATTCTAATTAATTATTTATGTCATTTTGTCAGATGATTTTATGTCATCTAAGCATTTTGCATTTGGTACATGTCAGATGTAAAAAACATGGCTTTACAATAACTTCAATTAACAGCAATTAACCCCTCAATTGATCACTTTGAATTTTTTAGTAAGAATTTGGAAAAAAAAGAATTAGCACATACATAATTAAAATTAAAGAGTTTAAACAATTAAGATGACTTACACTTTTGTAACACAAATTGTGTTTAAATTATGTTGACAAAAAGTAATAATTAATAACAAAAACCAATAATAATTAATGCAACATGTGAGCATGTCCATGATTATGATATGTGAATTACGAATGGAAGAAATAAAAAATCTCACATTTTTTTTAATAAATTGTACATGAAAAAGTATTCCCCTTTTACTACAAACAACGATAACAAAGAAATGACTGCAAATACAAAACATATTATACTCAATCCTTAATAAATCGTCCACTACCTGTGCTATTTCCTTTTCATTGCAAAATCCACGAAATGATTTTGTTTCTAACAATCTGGCTTGACTGCTTGAAATAGCATCGAAAATCAACTGGAAGAAAACAAACAATGAAGTTGAGTAAACTTGTATTAAATATAAGTTTGATAATGTCTGAAATGTTGTCTTTACCTTCTAAGGTTTTTACTAATGAAGTTATTTAATATTAAATTTTTAATAGTTAATAATATTTTTGTCATGCCCCGGCTTGTCATATTTTTTAGCAATTTTTCACAAGAATTGTTATAATTTTTAACAACTTTTAATTATAACATTTTAATAACACAACTTTGCTGAAATATTTCTTAATTATAGAATATAAGCAAACATCAGTTCTTAAATCATGTTTTAAAACACACATTTTTGATTAATAATAATAATAATAAATGTTGTAAGTTTTTAAAGTATGTTTGAGTTGAACATTAAGAAATCTTTTGTCAGAAGACTGAAAAAAGCAATCCAATTTAATACAAAATTAAGAATTTGTGAATTCGTGGGTTTGAACTTGACTCTTGTCTCAGTATTTAATTACGTTTAAAAATATTTTAAAAAATATTAAAATATAATTTTAGTTTATAATATTTTAATTTGTATTCATTCATTTGCAAATGAAAGGAAAATATCTCTAAAGATCTCAGCAGTTTAATAATTTTCAAAATTAACAGCTTTTTTATAAAAATTCAATACTGATCTTTGAAGAATGTAAAGGATGATGACTTAACATTAGAAGTTGATACTAATACAAACATTATTCTAGCAGGATTAAACAAGTTTTTGCATGCTTAGAGCAAACCAGAAATTATATATTCTCTTCTATCGACTGCTTTCGATTTCATGATAAATCAATCTTAAGCCTTTGCACCAAAAACTATTGCCAAATTGCTATTTTAGGAATCCATGTAAGGAATCTAACAAAAGGATCTCACTTATTTATTTATTTCTTGCATTAACACTTGCTTATGTATTCCTCTTGTACCTCGTTTTGTTAGCAGCTGAATTGTTTCTTGCGTTCTTAATAACATCTCAAAATGATGAATTATTTATGCATATTTATTTGTTTTAAATATAGTGAGATCTCTTTCAAAGGATACCTTCCATAACAAAGGATACCTTCTCTAACAACTACACTCTGACACTACCTTCCAAATAATTGTGTCCACAAATATTGAAACCATCAAAAGTGCTTATATTTTTTCAACTCTGACTGTTAATATCGTTTGTGAGTCGCCTATTGACTTAAGAGTACAGGATGGCCAATAAATTGCTGTTAATTTTAAGTAGTTTTGCTTGCTTAGAACTACTAAATGGCACACCAAAGCAACTATAGTTTCTATTAAAAAAAATGAAAATTAGAAATTATAAAGATAGAACCTTTGAGTGTATACAATTACAAAGAGATAAGGTTTCTTGTCTTGTGTCTCAAAGCATTTGTTGTATTTGTATATCTGTCGCAAGTTATAGTTCAATCGAACAAACGACATTAAAAAAAAAACAATTTTTAAAATTTGTTTTGCCTTAAATCTTTTTTATGCGGTCCACATCGATTAATTGGCAAAAAGTTGTCACCACTTTGGTTTTGTAATAAACCGTTGGAATCAAATATCGTTGATATTATTGAATAATTTTTGAAAACAAACATTCATTCACTGTATCAGCACTTCCCTACCACTCCAATCATACAATTTTAAAAGACGCCTTGAGGGTTGTCTTCCCTCAATATATAAAAATTTTTCCTACGGACGTGGCCTTTTGATACAAAGAAAAATCCAGGATTCATTATCGCTGACCACAGATTAGAAAAACGCAACGCAAATGATGGTGGTTTGGCTTCAATTCTTGCACGAACCAAACTACTTTTGTTGTATTGTCGACGTCATCTAAGGACAAAGGCCTGCCGGCAAGGAAAAAAAATCATATGAAGGGTATATTTTATAGAAGTATGTAACTTTGCCATGGAATAAATAACAGATGAATATTTTAAATTGACACGAAATCTATTTCATACGAAAGATCATTTTCTGCAGGTTAAATTTTCGTTGAATTTGTCCAATATGTTTCACAGCATGTCAGCAGCAATAACGTTTCGAATATTGTCCTTCAATCATTTTGGGGTTTTCAGTGAAGACTAACGACTTCACGTACTCCCACAAAAAATAGTGTAGCGGCAATAAATCGCACGATTCTAGAGGCTAATTTGCGATTAATCCAATTAGATGCTCGGATGGATGATTGAGTAGACCTTAAATTGAACGTAGTGCGCGTTATATATTTCAAAATAATTTGCTTAATATGGAAGCGTTGTCCAGGCGTCAGGCCATTTATGTTGAAATGCTAAACCAAACTAAACATAATATTATGAAATATAATTTTTCGAACGATATGATAAATATTTCACAATACAAATAAAAGTCAACATCAGTTTTATATATTCAACTTACACAGCAGAGCAGAACAGCTGTTTACGAGAGCCGCTACACATTCACCATCAATACTCAGGATTATTTTTGTTTATTATTTAATTATTTAATAATTAAATTATTCAGTTGAATGAGATAACAGTTTCTCTTTCTACCAATTTTGTTATAAAACAGGATGCGAGAACTGTATCAAACAAAAGAACATTTTAGTCTCTGTGTTGCCATTTTGTTATTTTTCTTCGTGTGTTATTTTTACTAAATATTCTTACTCCACATTTCTGAAGCCAAACTTTGTTGGTTTTGAATTTTCTTAATAACATCTGAAAGTTTTTGCCCTTTTATTGGATTAGCACAAGCCACAGCTTTTTTTAATTGTCAGTATTTGCTGGTTTATTAATTAAAATCTTATAGGCTAATTGTTCATAACTTAATTCACTTGACAGCTGACGAAATTGCCTACAATAAAAAAGTTTTGTTAAATTAAAGTTTCATACATCTATGAAAAACACTCTTTTCGCTTGCTTTACTACAAGTGCGATCGATGGCGGATCGATATTACGCATATTTTATAGTCTTGTTGAAGGCTTTGTATCGAGTCAAGTAAAATTAGAGTGGAAGAGGTTTATAACTGCACGAATTATATCCTCATTAGCACGATTATGTTGATAAGAAACAATTTATTTTTTCAGATATAATTTCCATAAGTTAGAAGTGTTTTCTGCTGACATTAAATAACTCATACTGACTTCACAGATTGTATTCAACCTCAACACAGTTTGTCATTCTTAGTTATCAAATCATAGTTATTGATGTCTCTAGTCCTCTTTCAGTTAAATATCACGAAAAACTTTCGTACTTTAAATAGAAAGGAAGTGCGTATATCAAACAGAAGTGTAAAAGTGAGCCAAACTTTCAGCAGCTACGAGGTAAATTCTAGTATCCCTATCAAGTGACCAAAGCTTTTGCTGGATCATTAAAACCAACAGCACCATCATTGTATTTTGTCTTCAAACAATCTCTTGTTCCAAACCAATTTGTTTGCATGTATATGTGATAGTGTTTCTCTAAATTGTTGTCAGTAGTCAAATTTTTAGTTAGCAAATTAATTAATAATTATTAAAGTTGTTACAGCTTCTGTAATCGCTGCTGAAATTGTGTGTATGCGTTTAATTACTTTTTTTAACAATATTTGATCGTATGGCCAGCATAAAGTAGATTTTTGTAAAAACACTGGCTGAATGTTTTCCAACAGCATAAAATTCCTTTCAAAAATTTATTTAATTTTAGCTATTTTTGCTTTTTTTTTTGCTTATAATTGACACAGTTTTGGCTTGCGCACCAGCAGCAGGTATTCATTGTCGACACCCATTCATTTCATGTATGAGCGTACGGTAAGTGTGCATGCGTGTTAAAGCCTTTTTTTATTTTTGGTGTTTTTGTAAATATTTAATAAAAATACGCCCCTGTTTTCTTAAAACTGACACGTTTTTCTAATGCAAATACGTTTTGTTGTTCAGTTTAAATTAAAACTTTTCAAAATATAAAATAATTTTATCAATTTCGTTACTTGCATAAATTCGTAGCCATTGATTCATTCAAATTTAACGCAATTGATTTTTTTGTTAACTTAGCAAAAATCCTTTTGATTTCAAACTTTTGATAATAATTATTTCGTTTTCAAATAATTTCTTCTCGTCTATCATGTTATTGTCGCAAAGTATTGAATTGAATAACAAAATTACTGTTTATTTAACAAACAAAATATTTGTTAAATTGAATAAAAAATCAAACATAATTTCGTAACACTTTAAGCGGATCAAGGTTAGTTGGTGTAAGAAACCAAAATCTGCTATTTAAATTTGAAAGTCATTAATAAAAGCTGAAATGGTTGGAGTTTTTGCAGCAGTTAATGCGTGTTGTTTTTACACGCCTCTCATAATAAGCGATCATTAATTCATATCTGCGATTTTTTAATACATAGTTTTATTGATTTGCCAAAGTATGAAGATAATATATTGTATTTTAATAAATTAATTGGCGTAATTAATTAGCTAAACTTATAACTATAAAATGATCACACTTCGGCAAAAGAAACTACAATTTAGGTGCGAAATCTCTTGCAACCAGAGGATTACCTGGCATTGAAAAATAAAAACTTTAATTTGCAGTAGACTAAAAATATTTTCTAAAGGAAATGGTGGACTCAATATAAAAATTTGTTAATGTATTTTTAACTGTCATGTGAATAAAGAAAAAAATTACGAAAATTGTAATTCACATATCATTTTTCTTGCTCAAGTGGCATAAATTTACCCAAACTGGCGATGTAATTAATCACTTTTTACTGTGCAGGTAACAAAATATGTAGTCGATTAAAAAAAAAAAAAGAGTAAATGAAAATTATATATGCATTTAATATATTCTCAATTCACAAATCTTGTTGAACCGTTAAAAGTTGTATTTGAAAATGCAATTTCAAATGAAGTCTCTCAAAACAGAAATATTTTACACATAATTGATTTTTGTTTTGAGAAGCTTGGCTTGAATGTATTTAAAACTACAACGATAAACGTAACAATAAGGGTTTTTATTTGAGCAATATTTTACTTGAGATATAGACAATTTTGGAAAAAAATTTAAGTCTACTGATAATTTGGTTTAGGAGCCAATGAAATGCGCACATATAGAGATACTTAAACAACAACAAACAAATAATAGGTTTGATTAGAGATATATTAATTTATAATATATTACATTTGTGACTTTTTGTGTGACACTTAAATGTTTGCAGGGTTTTCTCCAAACAAAGTTTAGTTCAAAGTCTTTATTCATAAAAATTTGTTAAGCTTATAAGCTGCTTAAAAAAATTCGTCTTATAGGCAGCTTATAAGCATAAAATATTTGTTGTGAATAAGGCCTTAAGAATTAAACAAATTATTACAATAAGTATGGGCCATTATAATGGCTTTTTTATAGAGACATAAAATGTTGAACGGAATTAAAAGGAAAATAAATTATTTAGTTTTCAAATTAGTATATATTTTGGGGGGTTGTCGTTTTTTAAACTCTTTAATTTTAAAAAAAGTACTAAAAAATTCAAAGTGATCAATTGAGGGGTTTTAGATAGTTCCTCTGCGTATTTCACTGGGGCTAATGCAGATCATCAGGGAACCTTTACCCAACATTTCTTAGAATAACTGAAGATATTTATTTCAAACTTCCACATTAATAAATGGGAAGTCGTAAACAATATCAAAGTCACAACAAGAACTCACTGACCAATTTCCCTTTTTTATTTTCTTACATTTCATTCCACAACTGGTTGGTTTTTTGCCGACTCAAATTGTAGGTGTAAGAGAAATAAAGAACAACAACTAATAATTATTTTAATATATGTATGAATTTTAATATATTAATTTTTTTAATAATTTTAAAATTCTATTGATATCGAATACAGAAACTGGCTCCCTGATCGTTTAAAGTTCTCGATTCTTTTAAATTAAATGAAAATATCATCAATCACCGCTTCGCACGTGCGAATCGGTTGGTTTGGAATTCATAACAATATTGATATAGTTCGAAGAGCTCAACACAACAAATACCAGGTTACGATAGCTTTGCGATTAATATTAGAGGGAAGTTACAAGGGTCCACCGTTTCCATATATTATTTATTTAAAATAATTCAATAAAAATAAAAAAATACCATGAAACCGAAAAATTAGTATTAATTTTGTTGATACTTTTACATTTCAAGAACGTGTGAATAATTTGATCCTCCCCTGTTAAGGCTGGCTTAGGGTTGAAGCCCTTCCGCGGGATTATACTGTCAATTGCCATAGAAAATTAAACACTCATTCATCTCTCTCGCCATCGTTACACTCCCTCAGTAATACATTATTTATATTCCAGACCACTCTTTCGGCCATCATGCTGTCCGAGTAATTGCAGAGATTTCAACTTTCCAGATGCTACAAGAATCTTGAAGCCTAAAATTCTTTACTCAGAAACCTTCACTGGTCATTTTGCATCTCTTGGATAATCCAAACCAATAATGAAATATATAATCCTTATTAAATGGCATTAATAGCAACGAAGAATGTCATTGATTAACTGAATCAAATATTATTAAAACAATTTTAGAAGCTTATTTTTAAATTGTAAATTATTGCTTAAATAACTAAATGTTATTTGCGTAAAGCCAATTATAAACTAATAATTTTTTCAAATACACGTTCGTTAGTCCATTTTTCTATTTGTTTACTGTTACAGAACAGATATTATTGAACATTGAAAGATTTGTTAAATGAAGTTGACTCAAATTGAATGTAATTAATAACAATTTGTTATTTATTCACCATAATCGGTATGTAAATCTGCTATTTTATGAGAACTTTGTTGGCTTTGAGAATTGAAGAAAAAATAAATTAATAAAATATTTTCCATAAAATATATAAAAGCAACTATTTGTATTTATAAATCTATTATTCATGAGTGCGAGCTAACTTTACCACTTGCATTTGCGTTAGCAAAATTCAGTGGCTTTTTTCATTTTAATATTAGAAAACAAATTTTGTTGTTTTTTTGTCATTGAATTTTTGAAAATCTTTGCTCTAAATGCATTTTATTATATATTTCTTGTTTCTTTATGATATGCAGTTTTGATGCCATATCGGAATATAAATATTATTTTTTCAGCTCAAAATAACACGCAGATATCGCTAACACTGTCTGCAACTAGATTAGCAGAAAAAATATTGTGAAATATATCGGACAAATTGAATTATACAAAATTTACAAATTAAAATTATTTGTTAATAACAGAAGATGTTAAAAAAAAGAATCTTCAATTTCATGCTGCCACATTGGCTCCACTCATATAAATTTAATTAAAATAACCTTTGACTTAATTGACAAATTAATTCGTTCTCAACTATTTACTGATTTGTTATTATCTCAATAGTTTTAATTATTTCATTTGGCTTTTATCAAGAAAAATATTATATTAACTAAAAATTTATATTAATTTCTGTCAAGTGCTGAATTCACAATTCTGTTTTTATATTAAACATGAATTAGATTGTAGCAATTAATAGACTTTTTTGAGTTTTGAGGTTTTTTATGTTTATATATTATAATCGATATTTCGAATATATTTTGATATATTCGATTAGCTTCTTTAGTAAATTATTTGCAACATTACAATTGTCTATTAATTGTTACAAGCAAAAAGGTTAAAAAAGAATTAGATACAAAAATCATTAATTAGGTTGACAGATTTATTCCAGATGCAACTAAAAACAAATTGAATTCTTTCCGTAGCAAAGCAGGAGTCTCAGAATATCAATTATATTTAAGTACAATATATTCTATTAAATATTTGTATTATTGAACTAAAATGTAAAATATTTGAAAATTGTCTCAGTCTACTTATTAAATACACAACAATTAATTCAGTGGAAAAAATTTCAAGTAATTTCTTAGGAACCAATTTTTCAATTACAATTGATAAAGAAATTATTTTACTTGCACAAACATGAAAGTTATTTGTAGTTTTCGCAAGTGTTACATTTTTATTTATAAACAAAAATATTTTAAATTATAAAAATGTAGTTAAATTAAAAAATATGAATGAAAGATTAATTTAAATTAATTTGATAAATATAAACTTGCAATTCATAAAGTTGTTAGCAACGATTTATAGTAATGATATTTAATTATCATCAGTAACATAACTTCGGCTTCTTTGAAAAGTTAAAAAAAGAGCACTTCTTAAAATTTCAACCCACTTTAAAACCATTAAAATAGATCCAGATTTGCACTACTTTCGTATAAAAAGTTTATAATATTATTAACTTCTTTGGAATGTCTTTTCTTTTACTGGGAAAGCCAAAGATATTAATAGTTTATCGCCACGAGCTAAACGCTTTAGCCGTCTGCGAGTAAGCAATTCAAGAAAATACATAACGCCCTTTAGATGTTTCCTTTATTTTTGTATTTAAAAAATATTCAAATAAAAGTGGAAGGACAATGTGAACAGATTGGCAACATCAACATTCTTTGAGAACCCTGTATGATCTATTTCAATAAATATTATCCCACATCTGAGCAACGCTGAAACTTTTTAAAAAATTGAGCAAAATAAATGTTTTATTCCTCTTTAATATTAATTTCGTGCTGATTCTTTTTTCCCAAAATCTTATTAAAATTCAAAGTGAAATGTTTTATTATTCAAACTTACAGGATTAATTATAAAGACAAGAATTGTTATTTACCATTCTTCGAGAACCCTGTGTGATCTATTGTTATTCAGGATCAAGTTTCAACCACAGAATTAGAAAATTATCTTTGATTTTAATGAAATTTGAGCACTTTCTTAAAGAGTGAAAATTTTATTATCATTTTCATACCAACAGAGCAGATCAGTACTGACTTCCAAGCCGCTACGCCATCTCATCAGCGTTCTTTTTTTAATTTTTCCACATTTGACGGTGCAACTTGAACCTGAATAGTAATTTTTGTCTTATTGTTTAATTCTATAAGTTCGAATAATAATATAAGCGTCCATGATTGCCAAAACGAAATCTCGTGTCTTTTTTATTCGAACCTTATTAATTAGTGACTAAAGCATCGCCGACATATAGTCAACTCACCCGGTCGATATCTATGCTCCGATACCCTACAAATTTACTTTGCAAAGTATGTATATATGAAAAATATATATTCAATTGCACGGAAATATATAAGAAAAAGCTTTTGATCTCAATAACCAATTTTTGTGGAAAAAGTAAAGAAAAAGTTTAAGTATATGGAATAGTAATTAGCAGGGTTAGGAAATTTCGTATTAACCAAAAGGCATTTGACTTCAAAATCAATATAAAAACTTCTCACATTAAATTTTCGTCGATTAATACCACAGTGAAGAGTGCAAAAAGTTAACAATGAACGCTGATTTGTAGCAGCCTGGAAATCGGTACTGATCCGTTCCGTTTGTATGATGATGATAAATATTTCACTCTTAAAAAAGTATTCGAAAATTCATACTAATTAAAAATAATTTGTAAATTTGCGGGTTCGAACATAAACCTGAATAATAATTCTTGTCTCATTTTATTTGATTTTATTTTATTTTAAGTCTAGTTTATTTTGAAACAATTTTGACTTAACGGAATTTTATAGTTATTAAATAATAAACTGCTATACATTTTGTAAAATACTAACAATATAAAAATTGCACTTTAAGCTAATAAAATTATTTTTTTAAGTAACAAATACATTTCCCCACCTCTTTAAAGTGTCAACCAATAATTGACGAAAAATTGTTAAATTTTAAATAAATAACTCTTTTCAGAAAAAATTTTTAGCCCTATCAACTCATAATAGTTCATATAATCTTATAATATTTGGATATACTATTCTAATGCCACACCCCCTAATTCGAAAGAACGTTTTATATAATTTACTTATAAAACAAAAACGTATTCAGAAATTTGGTTCATTCTTTATGTGCATATAAATAATACAATCGAAATTTTCTTTCGAATTTCAATGAATTTGTTTTCAAAAAATTGTGTTATATGTGGCACAGATATTCCAAAATCATTGGAAATTAATTGTAAATAAATTGACTTTTGGTTAGTTGAAAACTCCTTATCGCTAATGATTGCTGTTCCAAATATTGTCATCAGTGAACCTTTACCCAATATTTCACTTTTCTTTTTTGCATAATTATCGGCTGCTTTTAAAAACATTTTAATTTTTATGTTCGTAGAATTAAATCAATTTTATATTATTTTTAACATAATTTTTTATATAGACACTCATTATTATGGACTGAAAAAATCGTTCAGTAACAAGTTAGGAGATTTTTAAAAAAGGGAGTTAATTTTTAAAAGGTCCTATTTCAAAGAAAACCATTTCTAATTTCTATTCTTTTTCATATACAATTCATGAAGCGTCAATTGCAATTTAAATCAGACAATTTGAATTTAGGAAGCATTAATTGTAATTCAGATTAGTCAATTGCTATTCAAAATACACCTGTTATAATTCAGAAAATAGTAAATGAGAATAAATACAAATTTTTGAATTTATATATGTTGACTCTTTCTTAATTAAATTTGCCGATTTCTGAATTCAACTAATGCGAATTATAATTGCTGCTTTCCGAATTAAAATATACTAACCTGAATTACTGTGACCTTCTTCTGATTTTAAAGTGACACTTTCTGAATTACAAGTGGAAAATGAGAAAACTTTTATTGTTGACTGTATTCAAATGCATGCGAGTATGCATATTGAGACCATGACACACCAACCAAACAGACATTCTTATTTGCTCTGTGTCACATACGGTTATATTTGAACAGATTTTCATGACAAATGATTGGAACAAAATTTAAATTTACACTTGTTATTAACAACTGAATGACTAAATAATCGAGGTTGATCGGTTTATCTCATGATCATGTAATAATCGCACCTACCAAGTTCATGCGAACATATACTCACAAGATTTTGTTAAGTGATACTTTTTTTTGCAGAGTGGTATAAGACATTTTTCGTTATTAATCTTGTTATTTTCCTTGTACAGACAATATTAGAAGTCCTTTTAAGATAATGAGGACATTTTCCATGAGAATTATTTTAAAATCGAAAAAGATAAAGACTGCATTTAAATAGATATCACTCAGATGTTTAAAGTTACTTTAATGCAGGGACGTACCACGTATTATAAAAAAAGAGTTTATAAACTATTTTTTAAACCTCTTTAATTTCAATTATGTGCTGATTCTTTTTTCCCAAAATCTTCAGGGAAGCTTTACCCAACATTTCTTAGAATAACTAAAAATATATATTTCTAACTTCCTGTTTAATAAGTGAGAAGCTTAAAACAAATATCAAAGGCATAACAAGAACTCACTGATCACTTTTCCTTTTTTATTTTCTTACGTCATTGTTCTGCAATTGGTTCGTTTTTTTACGACTTTAATTGTAGTTGTAAGAGAAATAAAGAACAACAACAACTGTATATTTGATTAAAACAATAACAAAATCATAAGAAATTGGGAGGTAAATTGGCTTAAAATAAAACTATTTTAATTTTATTTATTATAGTGGAAAATAAAATTGTGGGAATTAATAAGGAAACATGATGTTGGTCAAAATCCCACGTCGATAGACTTCCGCTGTTTTTACAAAATTTTTGACACTATTTTGCAACAAAGTTGGGCTTATCCCGTCAATGCAGCTCATCTTTCACAGCGTCAGTCAATTTGTGGTTAATTCCTGCAATTCCGGTCTCTTGAATGTCCACAAAGGAAATAATCTAGTAGCTTTAAACAACAGGAGTAAGCCGGCTAAGTTATATCGCCGAACCGAGAAATAAAGCCAGCGGGAAATTCCTCATGCATTCACTGAATTGTTTTAACCAGTTGTGTGGCTTGTGGAGCCACTAGGCTGAAATTAAAGTTCAAGATTTTGCCAGTCTTTAGGCAAAATCTTGCACAAATTGCCTCTAGGGATGCCCAAACGTCGATGCTCCCAGCTCATTTTGACCAGTTTGCTGTACCGCGTTTGCATCTCTAAAGACACTACGAGCGAATTGTTTAGGTTTATTTGCCGCATCAATACCATCAGCCTTCAATTAAGCTTTCAAATTAAGCACAGAGGAGCCTAATTACAAGAAATAGCTGCTGCAATTTTAAGAAGTGATACAGTAAAATTGTTGCCATTTTGGTAGTAAATTTTCACTATTTAAATTCTTTGCTTAAGGGTTTAGCATTCCAGGGTTAAACTAAATAAATATTAAAGGACGACAGGTCAACTCCTGACACTTCCTTATTTAACAGCAAATTTACTTCCCCGAAATTGTCTACCCTGCATATTAATATGAATAACAAATTGAGAAACTGACTCATTTTAGGTCGCAAAAATGTCACTTTCCTTTGGATAACACGGAAAAAGTGTTACCCTTCTTTCCCCAGGAGAGAAAATCTCATATTCAACACAATTTAATAGTTTGTAACTACAAACATTTAAAGAAAGAAGGGCTTAAAGAATCGCTTCCACACATTTCCTGTTTTGAAAAACCTAAAAAATTTTTACTGAAAAGTGAAACTATTTTTGTCATAAACAGAAGTATGTGAGCGTTTTTTTTTTAATGTGTGTGTGTGTAGGCATGTTTGTATCATGTAATATTATTTATCAAAGTGAAAAATGCCGCCACTACCGTATAAAACATTTTAAAAAATATTTCCTAAACACTTGAGATCACATGAAAAAGCATGCAACATACAATTATTGCTATTGCAATAGTTGTTGTTTTTTAAGTTTTATTGTCAACCACTTGCTGTCATGTGACTGTAATTTTATATGCAGCACATGTGTCTAGTCCAACAATATGTAACATATATTTAGCAGTCAGCAGCATCATACATATGGAACAATTTTCTTAGGCTCCAAACTCTTGTTCTTTTCATGCCTGCCATCCATCGGCGAATTTTTTGAGTTTGACAATATAATTTTATTTCTATTGTCGTTTGTTTACAGTCAGTGAGTGCTTTTGATCACACACGTACATATAAATGACAACATTTTTCGTAACCATTTATTTCTTGAACATTATTCGCCTTTGAGCTCCAACAATATTAAATAAATAATTAACATGATTCCATGGTGCATTTGTGATAAATTCCACAAAAATACACAAAATGTTGGCAGTAGAGGAAGTACTTAGTTGAAATGAAACAATAATTCAAAATACTTGACTTTATTTGTTCAGTCTTATATTTTAAATCTCAGCTGTCCGTTGAATTTAGCATATCACAGCACCAAAATTCAGAATATTTACTCTATGTCTGAACTGCTTCTTCACGGGTTGGAAAAAATTTTCCTTCAACTTTTATATATCAGAGAGTGACTATTTTAAAAGGGAGGAAAATATAATAAATAATAATAAAATGCAACCTTCTTATATAACAGGCCTCGTATTTTGCAAATTTTTCAAATTTAATACGCGCTTTCTCTCTTACTCCATACGGTTTGCTTTAACAAAATGAATATATTTTCATTCTACATAATTTTTCGACATGCGTTTATACACGTATTTCCCTGCGAATATACCTCAAGCCACATGAAACTGTGCTGTTAATATAATAAACATAACTCCAGGAAAAGTTATTGTTCTTATTGATATTTACTCAAGTGTTTGGGTCTTGAATAAATTCATGTCAAAAATTAAATACCGACTGCCTGCTTTCGTCTGGAATTTTTTTTATTGAAGTAACAACAAAATTGAGGAATTATATTTTACTTTCAATATAAAATTCGATTTAAAAAACAGGCCATTAATTTTCTAAAGAAAACGATTTATTGTAAAATTTATTTCGTCATGCAAAACATTTTTGTTAAGTACAAATAAAACATCTATAAATACCTGGGCCATCGCATTGCGTTATTAAGTATTTATCAGAATGTATTTCGCTACTATTTTGATTGTCATCTTGTGCATGATGGGTATTGAAGCAACCCGTTGCAATACAGCCTGTACGCGGGAATACAATCCTGTTTGTGGCATCTTAAAGCGCAGCGATGGCAAAAGAATCCAGTGCACCTTCGGCAACGCATGTCTATTGCAAGTGCGCAGATGTATAACAAGAGAACGTAAGTTCTAAATGAGTTTGCAAGTTTTTATAAAAAATAAAACATATCCTTTGATTTATTTGTTAAGCGTGGGCTGGCAAACGAGGACGTTGTGCCATAAACTCTGCTGAGTGTGCCAAGATATTAAGACGTCACTGAGAATTGGATGCACAAATTAAATTATGCTCTGCGACTCCTCAAATAATATGCATTCCAATTTCTTTTTAATTTGTAAACGTTTTATAAAACGAATGTTAAATAAACAATTATTGGTGTAGGTTAATGTATTAGCGTCTTTCGAGCTCAATTATTTTAGAAACTTTTTATTACATTACCTTCCAGGCTTTTTCTTTTAGTAGAAAACTCTTAATTATTCGTAAAAGGAAGTTTTTAGATTCGGATTTAATTAAAAATTTTGTAAATATTTGTTGAATACTTTTTGGTTACAATTTTTATTTTGCATGTCTTAAAGTCTTATATATTTCAGTTTTTTTATACTTCTGACAACTTGAAATAGTATCAGTAATTATTTATTCTGGATGACAAAATAGAATTCGAAAAAACGCATTCTGTTGAATTGAAAAAAATCAATTAATTAAAATTAATCACTTAACTAAAATTAAAATACTTAATTAAAGTTTATTAGCTTAAACCGAATTGCAGCCATTTTGTTTGCTTAAAAGAAAATACGTTTATTATTTACCAAAATATATTTTCCACAGAAAACTACCTCAATACAGCAAACCACAACCAACTTTTTTCCATCATAAATTTAAAGCAGTAGTAACAGAATTGTTGTTTTTAATATATGATGAAGTATTAGAAAATATAAAAATATTTCACAGTTGTATTCGCATTTGGGATTGTCGTTTAATTAAAATTTTGCTCATTCCTTTTACCCAAATATTTTATATACTAAAAGTAATTATTCAGAAGTTATTAACTACTTCACTGCTAATGCAGGCTATCAGAAAACCTTTACTCACAATTATTTATAACTGATTTGAAGCTGAAACAATTATCAAAGTCACTACAAGAATTCGTCGATCGGTTTTCCTTTTTATTTTCTTACTTTACTCAATAATTTTATCTTGAATATAATAAAAAAAATAAGTCGGCCTTTATTATATATCACATTTCTGCATTCTTTTCAAAAACTTTAATTAAAAGAATAGTTAAACTATTAATTAACAGGTCTGAAAAATTAACACGATCAAATGTTTGTTCAAAAAAATATCAAACCTGTTACCATTCAATACATCGCAAACAACAACAACAACAACAGTATGAATTTGTTTCACTTGAATTTGTGTCTTATCTACATCGTGGTGTTCAAAAGTTGCGGGTGAGGTTACACATTTTTGTAAAAAATAAAATATATTTCATAGACTTGTTCAACGAACGCTGTTACCTTTGCAAATTGCAATCAAATTTAAGTATTTGGCTTTTTTGGAAACAAGTGTAAATGTATGTTAAAAGTACGAAGTCAGGCGCAGGAGTCCTTTTAAAGTGATAGATTTCAACTTAGAGCTGGTAAAATAATTTCCAACTTAGTAATTTAATACAAAAAAACTTCAACTAATAAAATACAAGAATTAATTTTATGTCGCATCTACACTTGTCGAATATTTAGCCAAAAAAACGTAACCACTAAATAATAACCTATTGAATTAGGAAAGTTTTTATTGAGTCAAACAGTTTCCAATAACATTTAATTCTATGACACTATCTATGTGTTCTGCATAAAACTGATTTACTCAATATGCACGTATCTGAACCGAAATATTTCTCCTTAGTGTGTAGTGGTTACGTTTTTTTGACAAGTGTGAACGTACTTTTAGCCACTTACTTTTGTACGCAAAAAGTAAGTTTAAATTTTCCAGCTCTGCCACTGTACTTTGCTAATTTTTAATAGCAGTCTATTTTCGAATGTTTCCAGTATATAAATCCTACACTTAGTTGTCTGTTTGTACGTAAAATCATTTTCCCTATTCATCAGGATCCTGTACTTCTCATTTGGATTTAAAAAGATTCATTTCAGACCGGCCGGGTACTAACTCGTGTATGTATCGTATCTAATTAAGTTATTTATGTATATCGAAATTGTGCAATAAATATTTTCTTCGATTTTTGTCTTGTATATCATTTACTTGAACATGAAAATGTACATGGAACTTGTTGCTGCCAGTAGACGACAACAGCTAAAACAATGTATTTATTAGAGTTGCCACAACCAAAAACTCTGCTGACCAAAAGTTTGAAATCTTGTTATTATTATTATTATTATTATTATTATTATTATTATTATTATTATTATTATTATTATTATTATTATTATTGTTATTATTATTATTATTATTTTTTTTTGCGTGTGAGGAGAGTTTAAAATGCCTTCGCACTTACAGCGGCCGTCGCCAGCTGTGTCGAGTGGTGTTTCCAATAGAACAATCCCCCCTCCTTTTCTGGGGTTTACCTTTACAGAACCGCTTTTTGCATTATTTCGTGAAAACCCAGAATCAAGGTCCTGAAAAAGGACTCTTCTTTAAGTGACCACATCTGAGCCCGCCATTTGCAATGATTGTGGATTCTCTAAATGGTTATGATGAGGAACTCAAAGAGTGGACCCCTTCAGATAAAAGTTGATCAATGTCCCTTTTCTTCCTCCGCAAAATAGATTCAACCTTTAAATACCTTCTTCAAAAATTTTTCCAACAACGTTGTCTGGAGTAAGTTCCCCGATCTGTTCGTATAGGTCACTTCGCTCCGCCTGCCGCGTATTTCAGTAAAAAAAACGTGTGTTCACGTCATCACTTCCTGCTGCGCAGTACATGCAGAAGAGATTCTCTGTCTCGCCTATGCGATAAAGATATTTGAGGAAGTAATCATGCCCTGACAGAAACTGTATCAGGAAGTAGTTACTTCCCCGAAAGTTCTTTGCACCCCCACCTCTATATAGAGGATGAGCCTCGCCTCGTTCATCTGCCAGCGGTTTCCGCTCTCCACCTGTTTTGCCATCGTTGGAGTGTCCTGGACCTTCGCTTCACATAACTACTAACAGGACCGCGCCTCTTCCCGTTCGCGTGCCAAGAGATCAATAGATCTCTCCGCTGACTGACCCTGACTGCCGCCGTTCGCTGCACCACTTGCAGGGCTTTGCCTTTCGATTTGTGCAGAATCGAACTCGGAATCTAAGACATGGTAGTTGTCAGCCAATAGCACTCTAACTCAACAGTTTAAAGCAGAGTAAAGAAAATTTTTACAAAGTATTGAAATGAGGGCCGATAGTTTTTATAAAAATATGGAAAACTGGTAACCCAATAGGCCATCCCTCTTACTTGCTGAAAATTTCATCGCAAAGCTACGATAAGCTTGTTTTTAATGCTATTCTATGCTTTTGAGCTCAGATTAACTGATTTCCACGTGTCAAGCGGTGACTGAGATAGTTTTCGATTGCGATAAATAATCTAGAACACTAACTGATCAGATATATAATTTCGGAGTCTTTCAAAAGAAATAAGTTTGTTTGAACCTTTTCATTCACTATATATCACGATCGGATTAATCGATATTGAGCGGGTTTGCAATGGCAAACATGCTTTTTAAATTTCACGAGCTCATGAGTTTACGGAATAGATCTGTGAAGCCGCTCAAAAGTTATTCTTATGAAACCAGTTTGAACAAGTTTTTTTTAAGTGGTTCGAATTCATAGAAAACTTAAATTCAGAAACGCTCTTGAAAAGTTTCATATGGAAAAGTATTCATACTTAAGGAATATATAACGAGTCAGATGTAAGTAAATTGGCAACACCGATAATAACGCGAACGGTCGCAACATATACGCAGTCGAAAATTAATTTGAAGCACACAAAAAAATACAATTCAGATTGTTGCATATGACTGTTTTGTACGCGAGACATGGTCACACTCAGATCCTTTCTAGCTTCAAACCAAAACTTAAAATTGTTGTATCAAATGATATGCTCTTTAGCTGAGCTTGAAAACAAGCAAGAAAATCACAAAGTCAGTGTGCAACAAATTTCAATTATTCATACAATTATTTATTTGGCTGGTTGACTGTTCTTTGTTTTTCTTTTTTTTTATCTTAAACACACCACGCACGCATTTAACTTTTACTAAATCATTATAAGGCTGCTATACATGCGCTGTAGTTGCATAAATGGTTGAAAATTATTAGGGGTATTATCTATAAGTACAATAACCCAGTAAAAGGGTCGTTTGTGTAATTAATAATTTTAGAAATGTGAATCGAAGTCACTTTTGTACTTCAAATATTCCTTCTTTGTAACTATTTTTCACCGTAACATCAAGGCCATTCTGTACTATATTTGTAACCGTTTCTTTCTATATTGAAGGCCTTAGGGGACAAACACCGGCTGTCAGAAGTTGTTCATTGTTTTTTAAACCTCTTTAATATTAATTATGTGCTGATTCTTTTTCCCAAATTCTTACTAAAAAATTCAAAGTGATCAATTAAGGGGTTTTAGCTAGTTCCAATTCGCATTTCACTGGGAACCTTTACCCAACATTTCTTAGAATAACTAAAGATATTTAATTTTATTTTTATTGAACATTTTTATTTTGCTATATTAATATTTATATACGCTAAATTGTTCTAACTTAGTTAAAATCTCAGAAAGACATGATGATAAATATTCCTAGGCACAAAGGAAGTCAACATCAGTTTTATTCATAAATATTAATATATAAAGATATTTATTTCGAACTTCCACTTTAATATGTAAGTGAAACGAGTAAGAGTTTCAAGTGACTTTTACAAGTAGTTACAAAATAAGGGGAATAATTATTTATTTATATGGTTTATAGCTTATTTGAATGTTAAGATATGTCACTCTCAGAAAAATGATTGAGATTTTTAATATAAGATTTTGGCAAAAAATATTCAGCATGAAATTAAAATTCAAACGACAATTTCCAAAACCATGTACTAATTTCAAAGGTATATATTTTTACTTCACCACTATCCCGCAAAATAAGAAATGCTGCAACAAAAGTGTCATAGTGCCATTCCACTATAAAGAAAACTCTGCACATTTCCAAGACAGATTCGATTTGACGTCAGTATGCCCCATCTTTTACTTCAAGGCACGAGGTTATGCACTGCGTATATTTACAAGTTGAAATGCGAGTTTCTCAATCCAGAAAGACAACATAAATATTTCAAAGCACAAGGGAAAGTCAACACCTGCTTTATATATTCAACTTATACAGAAGAACAGGTGTTTTCGAAAGCTGCTGCTCTATCGTACATCTTACTAAGCAAAATTGTGAGGCTGCATTTACTTTTTACTTTTTCGGTTAAAACACAAAAATGCAAGTTACGGGGATCACTCGTAAAGTGGTTATTAAATAATTTTAAAAATCCTGTATTCATCATATATCCAGAGTTTTATTTTTCGCTTGGAAAATAAAAGTTTTTTTTAAATAAATTTATTCCGCAGAAAATAAAAGTTATTTCATATCAAAAGACTTCTAAAAAGCAGTTGAGAATTTAAATGAAAACCCACAAATGATTTTAAAAAATCACATTATAATAAGTGTTATCTCTTGACTTTTATTTAGTCGTCGGAAAATTAAAGTGAAGTCTGGATTTTAGACAACAATTGATTCTCAGAATAATGATGAAAAAGTTTATTTTATATAAAAAAATAAATGTTTTTATATGGAGTATGACGATAAATACGATCTCATATCGGTTAATATTATTTTAGTTAAATAAGAAGTCAATAAATAATAAGCAAGAAATAACTCTTATATTCTGTATAATAAAAAAAATCCAAAAAGAAATTATTTTTTGATTAAAGATCAGTTAAGTTGATTTTTTATTAAAACTCAAACATATAAAAATAAATGCATCTAAAGGTATTCCAGATAACAAGGATTCCCTTGACGTATTATTGGTGATCGGAGCACATCCTTTTCAGTTGGATTTTTTACAGTAAAACTTGGAAAATAATCATTAATTTGTTCACGATCTCTGGGTATAACTTCTCTGTAATCCTTTGGCGACATCAGTAGTCTCATGTTAACTTTCAAAAGATGTTTAAAAGTTAATGTAAAAGCAAATAACTTGTGGAACTCTTCAAATGTAGGATTAAAGAACTCTGATCACTTTGTTTAAGTGCACAAGCAATGCAGGCTTGTAGACCTGCTTAACCCACAACAAATAAAAATTAATTGTATTTATTAAAGTTGTCTTGCAAAAAGGCATTTCTTATGACTTTCCTTTCAAATTTGAATGATATATTAAAGCAAAATTTCAACATTTCATGTCACTTGTCTCATTGCATAAACAATTTATTATGCAGCTTCTGTTTAATTTCCTCATTATGCATCGGCTGAAGTAAAAAATCTCTTTATTGGATTTTGTTCCTGCAAAATATTGAATTTCAAACACCTGAGATTCGATCTCTTGGGAACAAAAAATTGTCTAAGATAAAACCGTAAATGATTAAATATTGATATGAAGAAAAAAAGGGGAGAGATCGATTAACAGCTGAATTGTTACAACATCTAGTGACGCTGAATTAACCATCGACTGTTGCTGTGGTGTTTGTGCTGTTGCTGCAGCAGTGCGCTTGTTAACGTAAAATGGGGGCGCGTAAATGTCTTTAAATACAAAAGTCACGTAAATCTTTACACTCGTTCACTAATTCAAATTGTATGAAAATTAAAAACAAAACGCACAAGACCACAATTCATTTGTTAACCAATTTTTTATTGTTGTCAATTTCTAATTCATGAAAACGTGTAATAAAAATAGCCACTCATCTATTTAATGAAGGCCATGTGTTTATAAGTAACATGTAAGCCCTGTTCGTAAACTTAAAAACGTACTTGCAATTGTCACTGTGAACGAGTTAATGAATAAAATATTTGCTGTAGATTCATTCAGTTTATAACTCTATTATAATTTACTTTATCAATGAAATAGATGATACGAGTATGCTGGCAAACGTATTACCAAAAATAATCCACAATCTCTTTAGCTTTTACTGAAAATTTTTTTTATCATATAATTTCTGGCTATTTCTTTTATAGGAATAGCCGTTAGTGAGAATTTCCTATAATTTGCCACGCTATTTCTTCTTTTTTTTTAAATTCATTGATCGATCATGATTGAGTAACAAAAAGTTCAAATGCTGATTTATTAAACAGATTAAAACTGTAACATTGAACATTTTTGCTGCAAATATTATAGAAAGTCGACTGGGCATTTTAAAATATCTTCCTCACGATATACTTTTTTATAATGAAGAAATCAAATAGTAAAATAATATGATTGATGTACAAAGTAACAGCAGGGGGCAAAATTATGCGCTTAACAATTGGTTGAATAGCAGAGAAACAAGTTTACTTTCTAAAAGTTTTGCGAATTTGACATTGTCAATAAGAGGAAAAACGCTGTAACTGGTAACAGGAAAGGGTTCACAGCAGTTGAGAGATAAGCTCCCACCTAACCTTTTCCAACACCGCCAAGTTGTTTATTTCATCATCCCTCTTCTATAAATTTGTTCACGTGTTTTTTTAGGCAAAAGCAAAAATTGATATTAAAATAACACGAGGGTTGTTTGATAACTATTTAAATAACAATTTTTATTTAGTCAAAAGTTTTATTTTTTAACATGAGATTTCAATAAATCTTATCAAAATCAATAACATATCTCAAGGAAATATATGCATTTCTTGATGTACTTCTCTCCTCCTTTTATAACACTTAAATCACAAACTGTACTGCAGATGTTTTTGTTTGTATACAAACATAAAAATTTTTTCACTGATCTCTAAAATAGAAATTCTGCTATATTTTGTAAATAATTTTTATAATATGAAATTTATTTGCATTTCATTGGTGCTTTTATCAAATCGTCAGTAGACGACAACCACAGTTTTGAAAATTTTCAAACTTCTGAACTTATCAAAAAACTTCTATAAACCATTTGAGAATTTAAATGAAAACCCACAAATGTTCTTATAAAAATCATGCAAATTCTGTGGATTTTTCTGTGCATTCTTCAAAAATTTTCAAAAGTTTCCAACACAACTTGGCAGTACTCAACTTAGCACTCAGAAAAACAAGGTTGATTCCCATAAAACCTACTTGAAACCAATTCAAAAGTGGTTTTAAATTGTTTTCAACAAAAAAAACATTTTTTCATGGTACAACCAGACTTCAACAATTGGCTTTAACATTAAAACTAGTGCCTGCACTATAAATCTGAAGAATATGCTGGCCCAATTTTACTGCCTCTACGCGGGCAATGTCTTCAAATTTACGAGATAGTCTGCTTTTACTGACTGTAATACAGAAAACAAATTATGCGTATTTAAGAATTTTGTGAGAGAAAGTCAGGGAGCTACCAAACAGCTCCTGTACCATGTTCAGGCAAATTACGGCCACGATTCACTATTTTATACAATCGCACGATTCCTTCAGAGGAAAATCTTGCAGAAATCTGCCCGTTTTCAAAAAATCACTTCAAAAGGGAGTTTTAGATGGCTTATTATTGCACAACAAAGATGGGAAATCATTTGGGCACCAATAGATTTCACCGCTGTCTTACAATAAATACTACAATTAACTGAAATTGCTCACACATTTTTCTAAATTACACGAGTTGCCTAATAAATCTGTCACACTCTTACATTTTTAGGCCAGAATACAATACTTTGGCAGATCGCACAGTTTTGAAAAAAATCATGGTCTTGAATAAGGCAATTTATACAACTACAACTTTGCTAGAATAATTAGCACTTAATTGTCTCATAAATTGAGTAAAATTTTCCTAACAGTCTCTGGAAGCATGTTTGCTGAGAAGGGAAAATTCTATATAAAGAAAAATTGTATATCAAAATATGACGCAAAAATTAAAAGTGCATGAAAATATCGACTGTTTTTTATTTCTTTATCTCTTAGAACTACAATGAAGCCAGTCCAGGTAGAGTGAAAAACTAAGAAAAGAAGAGGGAAACGTGATCATGTACTTGTTATTTAATTTTTTGGTTTATTCATATATATTTTTATTGTTTTTTCTTTGTTTTTTTATTCTTTTTTTTATTAAACTTATTTTGCTTTGTGTTCCTTCAGTTCTTATATATTTAAAAGATTCATTATATTTATGTTTGATTCTCCCGATTTTTGTATTTTATATTATCTTAAGCAAATTGATTTTTTTTCTAAAAAAGTGTTACAATTCTTACACTCTTTAATAGAAAATGGCGCAATTCTGTAATTTAAAAATAAATAATTTATTATAAATTAATTTGACATCCCTTATAAAAAATAATTTCTGTTTTAAAACTCCTCCAAACTGCCACTTCTCAGAACAGAAGTAATAAAATTTTACCTTTTTTCTAGAAAAGAAATTGCCGTAATTCAAATATGAGGGGTAAAGGAAACTAGTGACGTTTTTTTTCCAGAAAACATGTAACATTTTTTTATTTATTTTCTACAAAGTGGCTTTTTGGAAAAGTCTTAAAGCGGAAATTATTTTTGGCGAAGAATGTTGGATTGATTTCTAATAAATTCCTTATTTTAAAATGGCAAAATGTTGCCATTTTCTGTTGGAAAGTGGGAAAAATGTTGCATTATTTTCTAGAAAAGAAATCGACAAAAGACTCATGAAAAAAGATTCTGTATTACCAACAATCATAATTAGTCAAAAATGGCTCGACTAATATTTCAAACTATAAATTCAAAAATTGAAAAATATTTTAGCAATTCTTATCCAAATGACATCACAAGTATGCCATACATCCACACATACTACTCGTATAAATGGCCTACCAAAGTGAAGGGTCTATGAAACGCCACATTTGAGCTAAAAATAAATTTGTTAAACAAGTATTTAGATATTTTTCTTTGGTTTTTGGGTAAGTGCGTTTGTGTAGTATTTAAAAAAAACCAGCTAAAGTTAATACCTTTACATTTTGTCATTTTTCAAAATAGGCAAACATAAAACGTTTGTACGTGATTAATGCGAATGCGTTTGCAAATAAAACATTTTAAGCTCTTTCTGTTTTACCAGATGTCTCCCTATTGATAGCCAAACAAACCTACTACTTTGACCACATACAAATAAATATTCACATATTGTGTGGCAGCAACCAAAAATTGTTCGTTGTTGCATATAAAGATTTATGAGCGCGTACATATTTTAATTTATTTCATTTTACTTGACTTGACTTTAAGAGACAAATCGAATGGAATGTAATAAGTATAAATAAAGCGCAAACAAAAAATATAATAAACGATCTTGATGAAATAGAAAAGTCGCTTTTAAGCGCTTTAAAATATTTGAATATGTTGGTCTATTGATATTTGAGATTGACAACATTTTATTAATAAATTAATGGAATGTTATTTAGTCCCACAACTTCATTTTAATAATAGTGAATCATAACGACTTTATCGGTAATAAAAGGTCGCAAAATCGGCTCTACTCTAAGACTGAAGAAACTGAAACTGAGTCTACAGTTGGCATATGAAATTATTGCACTACAGGAATATCAACTTTTCATAGGCGCACAGTGGAGCAAATGTCCTTTTGCCCCCGGAATTATTAATATCTCAACGACAACAACACCGAGAATGGTAAAATTTTACGTGGATAGTTCTGAAATCAATTTACATATTTTAGCAAAATATTAGGGATATAGAAGAGGGATCTTAGATACCACCCATATAAAATAATTATTAACTGTGCAGTATCTATAGAACTATAATAGTTATGGTGACTAAAAGAGAACTTTCACAACACCTGCCACTCAAATACTTCAGATAGGAAAAAGGCTTCTCACTTATTAAAGTGGAAGTTTGAAATAAATGTCGTTAGTTATTCTAAAAAATGTTGGGTAAAGATTCATTAAAGATCTGCATTAGTCCCAGTGAAATGCGCATGGGAACTAGTTAAAATCCCTCAACTGATCAATTTGAATTTTTTAATAAGATTTTGGGAAAATAGAATCAGCACATAATTAAAAATAAAAAGTTTCAAAAACAACAACTCAACTGTACTAATTTGAGAACAACTTTTTATTTCAAAAAGTTGATGAAAATATTTTATAAAAAGTTTCAAAAAACAACAACTCAACTGTACTAATTTGAGAACAATATTTTATTTCAAAAAGTTAATGAAAATATTTTAAGTTCAAAACCTCCGCTAGAAATGTATGTGCCGTCTTTTTCGGCAACTTACGCATGCTAGAACCAACAGGAACAGAACGCAACAAGAGATAATTTATAATATTTTCAAAATTTTAGAGCAGCTCAAAAATTAATATCTCGGGTGATATTAATTTTTACGAGATGCCTTCCATCTCACATAACACCTACGCCTGTTGATATATTTTTAGAAAAAACTTTGGAATATACATATATGTAAATATTTTGATGAAATATTTTTGTTTGTCTTTAACCAGCAGTCATAAATTGTAACTAAATATACAGTCCATAAGCCAGGACTAGCTGGCTAATATAAATTTTTACTTTTCACTTCATCTGTGAATTTTTGCCCCCGACGAAGTGCTGCTCTTTTAGTACATGATGGCGTTAAACGCTGTTGGTAATGCTCAGCGATCAGGGCTATGCCTTCGTTATTGAGACAAGCCGACAAGAAATAACACAACCATGCACTAAAACAGTTCTGAAAAATGTGAAGTCAAATTCGGGATCGTAATCTTGTGTGCTTTAATTCAGCCAACAGCATCCTCAATATAATACTAATAAAAAAAATAATGCAACGGCAACACAGGAAATTCGCAACACTTCTCGTATTATATTTCATAATAAAATCTTTATTAAAAGAAATCGTCATCACATCCAACTAAGCCACCCAATAATTGGTAATAAGCCAAAATGCATACGAGTACTGACGATGAAAGTGTAACGGCTTTTGAAAACAGCTAGTCTGCTATGCTGTGTAAGTTGAATATTCAAATTAACGGTGACTTTTCCTTGTATTTTTCAATATATATCATGTCTTCCTGATATAAAAGCAGGCTGCGAATTACAGCCTACCAGCCTTAAACGAAATTAATGTATTTAAAGACTTCAAAATTATGTGAGATTACATTGACAACAGTCGTGAAGTTATCTGTGCTGGAACTACAAAAAGGAGGAGATAGTGTTGAGGGCACAGATAAGCAAATGTGAGAAGAGGGAGAATTTTTCTCCCTCCAGGTGGCAGGACAATAAAAATCAATACCGTCAGAGACATCATTAATTGGGCACCTCCCTCAAGTCGTACAAGATTTATTACTTATTGCTGTCGGATTTAATTTAAGGCTGCAAACAGCTTTCATTAATAACAACAACGATGATGTTCGAAACGTCAAACCAACCAAGTCAACATCTTTACAAAACTCGAATTACCTACAAACTTACAACGATGACTTATAGGAAAACATATTAATTTGCTATTGTTTGTGTGAACAACCAACAAACAAAAGCCACAAGCATGTAATTTCCGTTGTACGAACTTGAAAACGTCTTGAGTTTCTTCATGCCTGTCTCTGTAATGATTTCATAACAAAACTTTTAAACTCTTTTTTTTTCTTAAAATACTATTTTGTTTCATATTTCAAATTCATCATCATAAAATTGCATTCAGTACAAAAATTGATTTCCATGTTTGAGCAGAAATCAATTGTTGAGATTTTTTCAAGTTGTTAATGTTGTCTTAAATTTGTAACAAAAACCCGTCAGGTATTTTTTCACGTATTTGTGTGATTATTTCAAATACATCTCTTCCTGTCTTTTGTTGTCGATTTATTTCATGGCTTCGTTGTGTTACAACTTTAAACTGAAATTTTTGTACGAAATCGTGTTCAATAAAAAAAATCTCCAAAAATTATGGAAAAATTCCTAAACATTGTCAAAATATTCTGGTCAGATATTCGCCCATATTCTATTTGGCAGCGTCAACATCGTCATCAATATTATGTCAACGTCACTTTTAAATTAAAGAGTGTGAAATACTTTAATTGAATTAAACGATTTCCAATCACTGACACTTAATTATATGTGCAACAGTTTCGCTTGAGGAACTTCAATCTTAATCTAAATATTTTTCTTTACTCTGTAGTGGTTTCGCTTTTTTGACCAACGATACAAATTACAAATTTTTATTACAAATGGATTTCTGCATCTCAACGACAAAACTTTAGTTATATTTTTGTTTCATTTTTACAGACGTTCATTGTAGAGAAAAATCGTAGTCAAACTTCTCACACGGTACTCGTTTCCATATCTCATATTCGTTTACTTCCGTAAATATTCTTAAAATACATATAAAAATATTATCAGCAATAAAGACACAAAGTACTTAAAGTCAAAATTAACAGGATCTTTTTCCCCCGCAAATTATTCCAAGCGTGTTCCTTTCGCTGTAGTTTATGGAGACAGCTGAGTAGATGGAGACATAAGAAATATTTCCGAAAGACCTTTAACAAGATTCGATAGGTCATAGATCATTCTTTCCAAATCTGTTGAAAAATGTGAAATCGGAGTAGGTTTGATAAAGTTATTGAGCAAAAATTAAACTCATTGTGAAATCCCCTAGACGAAGGGATTGCGAAGTGCTTACATGCGGTACTAAAAATTATTCCTCAATTTCTTCTAACGAAATAGAGACAATTAAGATAGTCAAACGTTAATACAATTTTTATTCAAATTTCAAAGAAAAAAACTTATATAGTGCTGTTGTCAAATCTTGTTGAAAGAAAAATTCATTAAAGTTGAAATTTTTTTAGCTTAAATTTGCTGCTTAACAGGGAGTCAACACTGTAAATAGATAGAAAAAAATATTTTATAATATAAACTCTATCCTCAAAATTGCAATACTTACGCGGATCCCCGTTTCTATAACGCATGCAGTTATGAGTTTGTAGGCTACACTTGTTGTACCATTCGCATGCACCTTCGCCGGCTCTGGCTAATATTTCTGGGCCCCCGGGGCCGCACATGGGAGTAGCTGCGGTGGTGCAATATGATGGTGGCTGGCCAAAGCAACAAATGGCCGATATTAAAATTAGCCCGAGAAGCGTTATTAAGACATTGAGTTTCATTTTGCGACTGTTGGCAAAAGCATTCTAGCTGTTAGCTTTTTATACAAATTTTTTATTGTGTTTTCATTTCTATTATATATTATTTGATTCAAATTCTTAGTTTTTGATGTCATCAATGGTTTATAGTTTGCTAAAATATGTTTATGTTTGTTATTAATAAATATTTAATAGTTTTGTTTCCTTATAATGTGTGGCACTTTTGAGAGTCAAAATCACCAAACAGTGTCAGTCAACACAGTGAAAACATTTTTAATTTTAATCGTTCAGAGAGGCCCGCAAAAATTTACATTAATATGTGTGAAGTAACATTAAAGCAATCGTTGAAGAAAGCAAAAAAAAATTTTTTTGTTTTATACGTTCTAAAATTCGCCCAACTAATCCCAACAACTTTGTTTTTTTTAATAAGAAAAAAAATTTATTCCAAAACATAATTGGATAATTGATTTTGCGACACCTTTTTGTACTCCATGGGGCTGCATATTAACACTGCGGTACACACTTCATAATTTTTGGCTAACAGTATGAAAATGGTATTACCTCCCAGACATTTTTTTTTGCCGCAGGTTAGTATTTGATAAACCCTTTGTATTAAATCTCACGAGTTCGATTTTTTGAAGCAAATCATGTTGAGAATCTTCTAGTTGGAGGTACAGGGAATGTAAATGTGTCTTAACAATTGTAAAAATAATGCCAAGCGTTAATACAATTTTTTATTCAAATTTTTATACAATTTCTTAGTAAAATTTTGTTGAAATCAAAATTACTTAAAGATTCATTGAAGCGTGTCTTTTTTAATTGGAAATTGCTGCTTAACATGGCGTCAACACTGTGAATACATAGAGGGAAATATAAAATTTATTTTTTCATATAAAATTTGTCTTCAAATTGAAAATACTTACGCGGCTCCCCGTTTTTGTAACGCATACAGTTAGAAGTTTGAAATATACACTTGCTGTGCGTTTCGCATGCACCTTCGCCGTCTCTGGCCAATATTTGTGGGCCCCCGGGGCCGCACATGGGTCTAAATCCGGTGCAATATGATGGTGGCTGGCCAAAGCAACAAATGGCCGATATTAAAATTAGCCCGAGAAGCGTTATTAAGACATTGAGTTTCATTTTGCGACTGTTGGCTAAAGCATTCTAGCTGTTAGCTTTTTATACAAATTTTTTAAGGTGTTTTCATTTCTATTATATATTATTTGATTCAAATTCTTAGTTTTTGATATCATCAATCGTTTATAATTTGCAAAAATATGTTTATGTTTGTTATTAATACATATTTAATAGTTTTGTTTCTTTATAATGTGTGGCATTTTTGAGAGTCAAAATCACCAAACAGCGTCCCTGTTTTAGTATTGTATTTATTATATAATTTGTATTGTATTATTCTATTAGTATTGTATTTATTTGGATTGATAGTTGGGTCGATATAATTTAATGTTTGAAGATTATTTCATGCAAATGTTGGCCGCGGCTGCGCCTCAAATGGTCCATCCGCTTAGTCCAATTTTGGCATACTCTTTCCAACATTTCGGCCGGTATCTCACGAATAATGTTGGCAATGTTGGCTTCCAGTGCGTCAATCGAAGCGGGCTTGTCGCTATAGACATTAGCCTTAACATAGCCCCACAAAAAATAGTCTAGAGGCGTTAAATCGCACGATCTGGGCGGCCAATTGACTGGTCCCAAGCGTGAAATAAACTGTTCACCGAACTCGCCTCTCAATTGGTCCATTGTTTCGCGTGCTGTGTGGCATGTGGCACCGTCTTGCTGAAACCACATGTCATGCAAGTCAAGCTCTTCCATTTTAGGCAAAAAAAAGTTTGTTATCATCGCACGGTAGCGCTCACCATTCACAGTAACGTTGTGATTCGCATCATCTTTGAAGAAATACGGCCCAATGATGCCGCCAGCCCATAATCCGCACCAAACGGTTGTTTTTTGTGGATGCATTGGTAGCTCTTGCAATGCTTCTGGCTGCTCTTCACTCCAAATACGGCAGTTTTGCTTGTTCACGTATCCATTCAACCAGAAATGAGCCTCGTCGCTGAACACAATTCTTCGATAAAAAAGTGGATCTTCATTTAACTTTTCAAGAGCCCATTCACCAAATATTTGGCGTTGTGGTAGGTCGTTTGGCTTCAATTCTTGCACCAGCTGTATCTTATAAGGCTTCACACCCAAATCCTTCCGCAAAATTTTCCACGTAGTGGAGTAACAGAGGCCCAGTTGCTGCGAACGGCGCCGAATCGATAATTCACGGTCATCACCAACACTGGCCGATACGGCTGCGATATTTTCTTCAGTTCGCACTCTACGTAAGCGTGTTGGTGGTTTAATGTCCAACAATGTAAATTTGGTGCGAAATTTTTTTACAATAGCCCGAATAGAAGCCTCAGTAGGTCAATTAAACTGACCATAAAATGGAAGAAGCGCGCGATGAACTTTCTTAACAGAGCACGCATTTTGGTAATAAAATTCAATAATTTGCAAGCGTTGTTCGTTTGTAAGACGATTCATGATTAAATTATAGACCAAACTGAAGATGTTTGACAGTGACACAAGATACAAAACGTGCGCGAGCTGTCAAAACTAGTGTTGCCAAAAAGATAATAGCAAAAAAATCACTCGTTATAAACCAGTAAGAAAAACATTATAAAGAAGTCAATAAGATGCTAAGCTGATGATGCGGACGCGGCGCAAATCTGTATTTTTTTTCTTTTCCTTCAGAAATACGATATATCCTGGAGTTGTATGTCCTTAAAACATTATAAATGGTACTAAATATTCTATTAGTATAACTTCCATCAGTCCAATACCAAAAGGAAAATATATCTCGATTATTAGAGTCAGATAATAAAAAAACTCAAAAAATAAAATTTCTTGTCTCATATTCATAATATTTCAAATCAATTTGAATTGTGTTGTATATAAATTTATTTTAAATAGATCTTTTTTCTTGATGAAACTATAAAACACAAATCGCCCACGCTTTTTTCTACAATAATAATTGTATTTTGGTTCAATATTGTTTTAAATTAATAAAAATGTTTCTGTCATTTTTGGTTTGATATTCTTAAAAAGCGTATAATGAAATTTACTATATGACGTATTGTCATATTCTTATTATAAATGAAATTTATTGGGTTTAACTCGAATAAGTTTCATAGACAACTACACTTACGATAACGTAATTTTTTTAAACTTATTTGTAAATTCTCAAATATTTTATAAGAGTCCTTGCATAAGATGAGAGGTTTGAAACTTTTGAAAACTTTGGTTGACTTCTACTGATGATTGGGTAAAAGCTACAAAGAAATGCATATGGAAACTGCTTAGACATCCAACAAATAACTTTTATTTTCAAAAAGCGTGTTTGTAGCCAAACGTTAATACAATTTTTATCAAAATTCATAAAAACAATTATAGTTCTAAAGTAAAATTTTTTTCAAATCGAAATTAATTATTTCGATGCAATTTTTAACTGGAATTTGCTGCCTAGCATGGCGTCAACACTGTGAATATATAGAGAGAAAAATATATATATTTTTCATATAAAATTTTTCTTCAAAATGAAAATACTTACGCGGCTCCCCGCTATTATAACGTATACAATTCAATTGTTCTAGCAAACACTTGTTGTCGTACGTTTCACAAGCACCTTGGCCAGCTCTGGCTGATATCTTTGGGCCACCGCCGGCACATGAGACTGCAAAATCGTTGTGGCAATTGGGTGGTGCCTGGCCAAAGCAACAAATAGCCGATAGTAAACTAAGTCCGAGAATCGTTATCAAACCGTCAAGTTTCATTTTGTGACTGTTGGTGAGAGCATTCTAACTGCTGGCTTTTTATATCGAATTGTTACTGCATTTTCATTTCTATTATTCAGCATTTGATTTGTATTTTTATTTGTTAATGTAATCATCACGTTTTATAAAGTGGCTTTTAGTTTGCACAAATTGTAAGATGTAATTAAGAGATATTTAATAATTTTGTTTGTCTATACTTTTTAGTACTTTTGAAGAAAAAAATCACCAAACAATAATTAATCGACACGTTGAAAACCTTTTTAATTTTAATTATTCACAAAAGCTCTTGAAGTCTATAAAAATTCATATTAACATGTGAGCAACACAATTAAATCACTCGTTGAAAAATGATTGACAGAAACTTGCAAAATGTTAAAAAAAAAGCTTCTATTGACTCTAAATTTACAAAAAAAAAGATCACAACTGCAGAAAAGTTTTCATTTTTATGTTGAGAATTTACAAATTCTTGCAATAATATTTAGGTTTGTTCTTAAACTTGAGAAAGCCCAGGTTGAACGAAAGAACTTTCATTATAACCCGAATTTCACGCGTTGTATTATGGAGCAGTTAATTGAAAGGGCTTAAATATACTCGTATCTGGCAAATTGGATCTCAAATTAAAGATTGTGTGGTTTGATCGGTTGTGTAATGAAATTATAATTCCACTTCATGTCATTGTAATATTTTTAGTTAAAAAAACTTTATATTAAAAAGCTTTTCAAGCTTTACAATTCTTTTTTACCCTTTTTGCATCCACTGATCACTGATAGTACTGAGCTAAGGCAACAAGAAGAAAAGTTTTTCCTTTTATACTCCAAAATAATATATCTGATCGGTTAGTGCTCGCGACTCTTATAGGCAATCGGATGATTTGACAATAAAAAAATATTATTTTAACTCGAAGGGCTCAAAAGCATAGAATAGCACAAAAACCAGGCCATGATAGCTTTGCGGCTAAGATTAGCGAGATGTTATTTCTATTTTTTAGTTAAATTTTTATTGAAGATTAATTAAGTAAAGAAAACGAAAGAAAAGAGAATTGATTACGGTTCGTTAAGGACAATTGTTGGCCATAACGCGAGCTCCGGCTTTATTTTGGGAAAAGTGCCAAAAAGGAAATAGGCGATTCACGCAACAATAGTGCTGTTCAGGCATACATCTATTCATCCTGATTTGCCAGAATAAATGTCCAAAAGTGAGAGCCAATTCTTTTGAATGTTGACGATTTCGTAAATTCTATTCGTGTCTTTACCACGAATGTCAACACCAAACTAACTTACGATGTCAGTTACTGAAATAGCTACACTTTCTAATGTATTGAAAGTTAATATTCCAAAATATTTAAAGTGCTTCCTAAAAATGAAATTATATATGAAGCCATACAGTATGTGATGATTTAAATTTTAAGCGAATAAAATTGTTGGTCTACTTCACAAGTGTATTTTACCAAGTCTAGAAAATGCGCACGAACAGACCTATTATGTTAACGACAGATTGATGGTTTTCATTACAACAAAATAATTAATAAAATGATAGTGTATTTAAATATGCATATGAATGTATGTGAAAAGCTTTTTTAAACTAAAGCAAATTTGTTACAATGGAACGATAATTTCTCACTGATTTACAACAGGTTGAGCTAACAAACCGTGATCAATTGATTTCCATTAAGTTGTTTAAGAAATTTGGAGATCAAGCATTAGTGCAATTCATATCTTAGATTTACGATGGAAACAAACATAATATTTTAGTTAGAAATGAAAACTTAATTTATGTAACAAGTGTGATCCCTGGTGATCGTGTGATATTCTTCCCACCAATTACATGAACTTGCATATTCTTTAGTAATTCAATGTGAATTATATTTAAATGTTTTTTTATATCATTTAGTGGAGAACTTCATTTTAAATTTTTCGTAAGAGAATCCGAATAATTTGTATGTCAAGCATTTTGATTAATACTGCATTAAGGCGTTATCCAAATGAATTTTGCAATATTCCGCCGGCTAAAATCATCAGCAGGCTTTGATGCTATACCAAATATCTTATTAAAAGAATCCGCTAAACTCAACCTGGAACATTTTTTAGCAGACGTGAGTAACCCCAAGAAATTATAGAAGCCAGTCATGTTACCTAAAGCCAATAACCTCCTAGACCATTTCCCTTTTTATTGTCTTCTGTTTATGATAATAAAGGGTCCTTCATGAAGCGCTTTCTATGTTTCAATTTAAAGAAAACAAATTTGTGTGTTTGATATCATTTTTATTCTATTAAATTTAATTGTTCGGAAAGAGTTTAGAACATTTACCCAACGTTTCTTAGAATAACTAAAGATATTTATTTCAAACTTCCACTTTAATAAGTGAGTCATAACAAGAACTCAGTGATCACTTTTCCTTTTTTATTTTCTAACTTGATCACTTTAAATTTTTAGTTAGATTTTGGGAAAAAAGAATCAGCACATAATTAAAATTAAGGAGAGAGTATTTTTATTTTTTACCAATTTTTAGGTGGTTTAATTGAATGTGATAGCAGTTTCTTTTTCTGCCCCAAATTTTATTCATCCTAAATTTAACTGATGATATGACTTATTATGCTTTTAGGGCCGCCCCGTGGCTTTCGGCTGATCATTTGGACCTGCCACTTCAGAAACCCTCTTAAGAGAAGATTTACTTCACATCTATGAGTTCAATTCATTCATACCAAACGCCTAAAATGGCAAGAGGCACGGCTCTTGTTCAAGATAATAAAACAATGTCCTTTGTATCCTTTCAATATCCTTTGCATTCAACTATAAATTACACCAGTAAAAAAATCTCTTATATTCAAATACAGTCTACAAGAATTTTATGAAAAAATTGACTCAAAAGTTTAATCGTTTACAAAAAATAAAAAATATGGGAAACGGTTAACCCTAAAGGCCATCCCTGTAAACTCCCGCTAATTTTAACCGCAAAACTATTGTAACCTGGTGTTCGTTCGTTTGACCTAAGACATAAGTATTTTAATTTTCAAATCAACCGATTTCCACGTGATAAATGGTGATTGACGCAGTCTTCGATTATTAAAAGAGAATCGAGAACTCTAACTGATCAGATATATAATTATATAAATTATATAGAATTTTTTCGGCTTGTAAATTTTAAGAGCTGATGAATTTATGGAATTGAATTGAATCTATTCGTGAAGCAACTGAAAAGTTATTAAAAAGAAACCACTTTGAAAACTGTTTTTTATGTTTCTTTGCGATATTTTGAAATCGACTGGCTCGAATCGGGTCACAGAAAATTCAAGTCCAGGAATGCTCTCCATAACGCTGATCCCCCTCAAACGTGCCAAAGTTATAAATGGGTCACATACTAACACACACACACACACACATAAAGCCATGGTGACGTTCTCTTAGAATTAGTCAGGGAAGTCTTCTACGACCTGGAAACATGGATCTGATGAGAACTCGATTTTTTAAAATAAATAAATTTTCCAATACCTTGAAACTTTAAATTGTTCTTGCGGGAAATTAATATTACAAACGCAGCATATAAGACTCCATAAAATATTTTTTATTAAAATATATTTTTATAAAAATTATTACTTGCAATTCATGTGCATTTAATCAAAGAGCCTCTTTCCCTTCTAACAAAAGCTCAGCACTGCAAAGAAAAATGATTTTTTTCAAACATATTCACACAATATTTTGAAATAAATATTTTCGTAAAATACTTACACGGCTGTCGATTACGATAACGAATGCAGTTCAACTGTTGCACTAAACACTTATTCTCGTAAACCTGACACTGTCCTCGACCAGCTCTAGCCCTTACCCTCGGTCCGCCTCCAGCACATAAAAATGCAATATTACTGTTGCAAAGCGGTGGAGCTTGGGCAAAACAGGCAACAGCAAAAAGCAAAATTACCACAACGATCTGTACGCAGCTGTTTACTTTCATTTTGAAATTATTGTCAAAAACTTGCTGTCCAGGTCTTTTTATACGAAATTTTAATTGCAGTTTTTCTTCTTCTTTTTCTATTTCATGTCATGATGATTGTTGTGGAATCTGTGAAGAGGTTTTTAGTTGGAATAAAAGGATGATGATGATGATGATGTTTCTATAAATATTTTTCATTAATTACTTTGTGACGCAAAGTGGTTTAGAATAATTAATCATTATGTTTGTATGTGCGTACACGTACATGCTGGTGCATATGTAGCCAAATTGAAAACTTTATTCAATATTAACGTTATTTTCTTTGTTTAATTTTTTTACAAGTTTAGGATAATTTTTTTCGGGTTTTGGTTGGAAGAGACAAATAGGCTTTCGGTAAAGAACCTGCTAATATAGAGCTGTGAGGTAAAAACGTAAAATGAAATTTATAAATGTTCAAATCACTTTTGTGTACTCAACAAATAGATTAAGAAAAATCCTAAATAATTTACAATCTAGTGCTTCCATATGAATTTATTTTTCGTTGTTACTTTACAAATATTTCCAGTTTCTTCCAAAGGAATTCTAATCGTAAGGGGAGTTTTTTATGGAAGTAGAAAACATTAAGTTGGCAACACTTACATTTATTTTAATTTATGTTATATTTCTTAATAATAATATAGTGAATTTTGTTAACAATTACAGCTAAGCCGAGTTAAATAAATAATCCAAACTCAGTTCTTTTCTGACTCGTCTCAAAATTATCTTTTACCTAATTTAAAGCTTCTTACTAAAATAGATCTCTAGATATTAAATAATTATAAATTATTCACAAAAAAAATTTTTAATGATAAACAGGGAAAGTCACCACAAACTAATTCCCACTTCTTCCATCGAAACCCCCACTGTGAGTCGTATGTATTATTACTATAGATGGAAAGAGGGTAAATACCCAACTGGTAAATACCCGGTAAAATAGGTAAATTGGGTAAAAATGGGTAAATACCCGGGTATTTACTTAAATGGTGGGTATAAACCACCAAATTGTAGAAAATTTGGTGAACAAACATTTTGCGATGCATAATTTAGTGTGTTTCATAATAAATTTAATAAAATAATAATAAAAATACCTACTGAGCAGAAGAAAAGTAACAACTTAAGATAATAACTATATTATATATACACATTTATTGTTGCAATATTACTTTGAATTAATCTAAATCACTGTCACTGTTACTATCAGTTTCACTCTGAAAATACCTAAAAGAAGAGTTAGGTGTAGATGGGGATATACGTTTTGAACTTCCTTAAGTGCACCTTGCATATTTCTTGCATTATCACCAATCAAAACTACGAACTTTTCTTCGCCGTATTCCTTCATAACGTTTATAATTTCTTCAGCGAGATAAGAAGAAGTGTGATTGTTACTTTCCGTTGCCAAACTGCGAACAAAAACAATCTCTGGCTTAGAAAATTTATTACACCTTCATTACGTATGTTGCTCCACCCGTCACATTGCAGATGCAAATATCTTGCTGACTTCAGTTGCGTAGTAATATCGTTTGACGTTTCATTATATAGCTTGTTTAAATACTTACTAGAAATCGCCTTTCTATTTGGGAACTTATATACAGGTTGCAATTCTTCAAAAAACTCCATCCACAGCGGGTGTTCCACCATTGCAAATGGAGCACCAGATACAATAATAGCCTTGGCCAGTTTCTCATGAAAGTACTCTTTACGCTCATCAGACATTTTTGGGCATAATTTTGATGCTTGGACAGAATCCGATGAGCTAAGAGCATCGCTGAACTGAGTCGAATTTTCTGATGAAGTTGTTGTCAGTTCACTTGGATTCGTTTTATAGATTTCTCGTTTCACCATAACTGGACATTTGACGCAATTAAATAAATGTTTTGCCATTTTATTAACATTTGCCAGTTTATAGACCTTGTCACAGTATCTGCAAAGAACTGATTTGGCGTTGCCTGCGCTTGTTGCAAAATGCTTCCATACTTTTCCATTTTTCATTTTTTTTTCCATTATTCAAGTTTTAATTATTAAATTAATCCGCTTTTTCATTTTTAACAATGCACGTAGTGTTAAAAACATTAAAATAAATTTTATTTGAAATGACGTTTTAGCTGGTTGACAACCATTGATGACAAATGCTGCATTTGAAATTCATTTTATAAATACCCAAATAAATACCAAAGAAAGGTGTTTACCCGGTATTTACCCGATATTTACCTACACATGGGGTAAATACCGGGTAGAATCCCATCTCTAATTATTACCCATCGTTTGCAAGCTTTTACTCCCAAAGACCAGCACAAATAGTGGCTACAGACGGCACTAAATCATAAGCAGCCAAAATTCTTTTCGTATGCTCATAGAAGTGTTTTTTAGTTAAACTTGTCGTAATTAATATAAGTTATTGAAAAGCAACAAAGTGAAAAAAATTGCATGAGCCTTAAGTTTTAAATATTTATTGCTTGCGTTAATATGTTTAACGCATCTGTGCCTATTTGTATGTCAACTTCTGTATCTCTTGTTTGCAGATTTACTTGTTTTAATTTTAGTGTGCTGCCATACTGTAATAATAAATTAACTCGCAAGTACATATCGAAAACTATTGCCTATTGTACGGCGGCTACGTATGTGAACTGTACTATTTACAGTAATAGCAACCTGCCTTACCGCCAACATAAAATAATTGCTTAAGACAATTATTGTTTACATTATCTGAATTCAGCCCGAAACTTTCGGAAAATTAACAATTAAACAAAAATCATAACACGTCCATGTTGTGAAAACCATGTGTCCGTTAAAATTTCCTGTTGGATTCAGCAACGCCAAACAGCTGTTGCAACGAGTTAAACATTTTAGAAATTGGAGCGTTTTAAAAAGGAAATATGAAACGATGCCACAATCTATTTTATTTGTTTTCTTTATTTTTAAAGAAAAACTTGCAGCATTCTCTTACCTATTCAATATGAAATATCCAGTTAAAAAGTTTGCTTTTAGTCTACAATTGAGTGAATGTGTATGTTAATTTTGTTTGTTGTTTTTCATGAAGTGATAATTATTTTTTACTTTATTTTATCAGAAATCTCATTTCGCGTTCTATATTAAACTGTATGACGGCTATATTACATAATACAAAATTATATGGCTGCTGGTCACAAACTTTTATAATTTATTTTGCTATTTTAGTCATTTTCACCATGTTTTACTGCATTAATATATAATGGCTTTATACATATTTTAAAATAACAAGAAACCTTGAGTGACTTCTTCTAAGTGCGTAATAACCCAATACAAAGTGCTTCCATTAGCGCTTCACATGACGCAGGAAACTTTTCGTACATATAATACTTTTAAAATTTTATTTCCTGTGTCTTTCGTGGTTGTACATTTTATCAAATTCATGAACCATTTCTATCAATGGTATTCCTTTGATATGACGTTTGTTGCAGGACATGCGCATTTCTTACATATAATAATGACAGGATTGTATCGAATGCCAGTTTTTTTTACACAATAGCAGTAAAAATTTTCAGATTGTCGTAGTCCACGTAATATTTTTATTGTAAATCTGTAAAGCATAATTTTTTTATATAAATTACAAATAAGTAAATAATATATATGGTAAATGTTTTAAGTAACTAAGAGCAAAGTTAAATAGTGCACCCTGTACCATAAATAAATTAATAATTAAGCAAATAATCTAATAAATTCAATAAAACCTATTCGAAGTTCAACTTATATGTACATCCTGATTTCAACTTTGAGTGAAAATCTGAAAAATATATTTATTGTGTTAACACATTAAGAGTAAGTTTTTGTATACACGTAAGATTATTTAATAATATGAATAAATAAATTGTTTAGACCAAACAGAGCACATTATTCAAAATAACTCGCAAAGTCCTTAAAAATGTGTTTTAACAGAAGTTATGTATAACATTTTAACTATACCCACATATTTTAAAATGGGGTAGTTTTCTCCTGCAGAACGACCAAAAACTTAATCGTGTGTAGGTATTTCCAAGAAATAGGATGAAAGAAAACAATTACAAAAATACACAACAAATCGTTTATTTTGACTTTGACAATTGTATGTGCATAAGTATGTGTGTATATATGAATGTTTTACCATATCCTGTTTAAACTATGCTGTCTAGAACGAGGCAGAGAAAAAGTTTTGTTTTGGAAAATTGTCTGTGTTTTTATACGTTTCGGGAAACTGTTTTAAATATATACGCGTTCGTGGGTCCATGGGAAGTGAATAAAAGTTAGGCATATAAAATGTGAGGTCATATTCGCAACAGGGAAAAACAATTACTTGCATATGTTCGACATGTCCAATTTGGATAATGTTTTTCTTATAATCCTGTTTGTTTGTTTCTCTACATGATGAATACAGGTTTTGGCATGCCGTGCATAAAAATTCCAGGCGGCTTTCAATTATGCAGTGATAAGTTGGCCATACCTGATGAAAGGCACGCCATGTATTAAAGCAGCTTTAATTAAAAACTGTTACTCATAGAAGTAACAAATATTAAATATCTAAAAATAACAAAAGTAAAGTGTTATTAAAAAGTACAAGTTGGAAGATCAAATTATTATAAATCAACTAATTTTATTTACTTTTAGTACATGGGAAAATCTTCAAAGGCCAAAAGTCCAACTAAAAATCCTTTAAATTATTGTTAAAAGTGAACGAAAAAAAGTCGGTTCGACTGAAAAGGGGATAAAAACCTTCGCAAAACTCTAATAGTTTTCCTTAAAAATAGAATTACACAATAACTCTTCTTCTTTTTATAATATTATACCCACGACTTACGTTGATATCACCATAAGTGCACACATCGATACATATATCTTTAAATAATCATATAAATTAAAACTAAACATAAAGTTTATCATGTGACAGATATAACGTTGTATATTGTCGTACAATAAATTTTGAATTCCAGAATTGCAATAAATAAAATGTCTCAGATAATATCGAGAAGCGTCGGAAAAACGTGGCGACGTAACATAATTAACCCTCAATAATGTTGAATATTGTCAAATCGTCTAACCCTATTTTGAGTATAGGAAAAACGCTATAATGTGTAGTTTAAGTAGCTTCATTAACACCACTGAATGATAAACACTGACAAATGCCAACAACAAAATCATTGTTTGCAGAAAGTAGATAACAGCAGACGAGCCAAGAACATCAAAACAAAAAGAATAAAAATTCTAGTGAAATAAATATAAATAATTCAAAAATTGTATTGAGAAAGTCAAATAATTCATAAACATTTTAAAAACTAATAACAGTGTAAAATACATGTACTAATTATAGTGTTTTTTTTATATATGACAGAATTAATTAAGCCACGGCTTGTAAAATAATTTGAGTCGAAACCAGATAGAACATATCTGTATAAGACGTGAAAAGTAGGGAATTTAGATTGAAAATACTATGTAAGACGTATCCATTAAATAATTTACCAAAGTTATTTAATGTTTATGCATACTGTATGTACATACTATGTGCCAAATTTTGTATGTAGTTTTCATGATGTAGTTACACTTTCCAACGCATTGGAAAAACTTTGCACACAAGTTTTTACACGCGTCTAATGTGAACAAGTATGTCAGTAAAATTTTTGGAATCGTTTATGGTTTCTGTTAAAACTATGGGGTAGATAGGTCTCCCATATTGGAGGGAATAAAAAGTATATAAAAATAGAACCAATAGTCCTAAATAAAAGCGCAGCAAACAAATCTATATACATACAATTAAATTATGTCTAAGATGACTAAGCTGGCCTACCAGAAATTGCTGATGCTGCCGACTGCATTAATTTCTTCATTCATATGATTTTCTATTTTTTTAAATATTTTAAGATAACCTAAATACAAAACTAGCCAGTTCTTCATTGCAAATATAAACTTAGATATTATTACATTATGTCTAAAAGGGAGTATTTGTACATATAACTTTTGGCAAAAGTTACAATAATGTGTTACTAAAGCTATTGTTTTTTTAATTACAACTGAAGTATTGGTATAGTTTTGGAATCTAAGGACATAAGCAACTAATAAGTTATTAATTATATATACCAAACAGCTCTTTTCATATTGCGAGTATAACTATATAGTAGCATTTCATTGGATTTACGCTAAATCGTGAACATATTTTTACCCAAATTAAAAATAAGGTCTCAGCTTGTTCACAAGCTCAAAAACAAATTGAAAATTAACAAAAGTAGCAGACTTTTATGGAAATTTATGGAACAAAAAACCAAAACCTTATAAAACATGAGTCAATTTCACTTCTCTACCAGAGAACAAAGGATTAACAAACCTTAATAAATATCTCTTACTATATATGTACATTTACATGTATATTTTGCTTTGCTCTCTCCGAATAAAGACATACGTTTTGCGCTTAAGTCAATTTAACTTAATTGTAAAATAAGTACTTAGTATGTACATGTTTTTATTGTGTATTTATAAAATATCTAAACTATAGTCAATATGACTATAGGGTTAAATGTAATCAAAATTTAGTACATTAATTATGTTGGTGTCGCGGAATGAATTCTAAATTCTGAAAAAGATTTCATTATCGGTCGCAAGCACAATAACTATAAAAAGTGTCTTATATTACAAATAATTGCCAAAAGTGACGATTTTGTAAAAAATGGCTAGAAGCAAGGTAAGTTTTGCTTTAATACATTTGATTATTATGCAAGTTATTAGGATTTTTTATAATCCACAAATAGACTACGTTTTCAATGAGAATCTTATGTTGAGATAAGAAACAAATAAAGTCAAATACCTCCATCGTCACACGAATTAGTGATTGCTGTAAAATCCAGTCAGATGGCAAATTTGAGTCGTACTTAAAAAGTATTAGACACAATCAATATTCGAAAGCACACGAGAAAATATAGTATTAATTAACATTGATACTATTATTATAAGTTCTCATGTGTATTGTGTATTAACAACTTAATAATTATTTGTTATTTTGTCAAATCTATTTATATTACCCTCAATCCTTTTCATGCAAAGGCGGCCTTTATGATTTTCCTTGTAATCTAACAACTTACTATTACAAAAATCCGTTTAGCAGAAATACCATTTAATTAAAGTATATATTCCTATGAATAATGCATTTTTATAACAAAAAATTTAAAGCAGCTGGAAACAATTTTGCAATCTGCTGCAGCTATTTGTCAACGTTACGTCAAGACAATGACATAAGTAGTGAACTTACCTACCGTTTTTGGACAACAACTGACAACTTCTGACAGCCTCTAAATACTCACTAAGGCTATATATACAGCAAAAGTCTGTTAGTGATTATCAATTTTCGACAATTACACAATAAGTGGGAATAACATATCCTGGAGAATTCTTAGACCAGTGCCCATGGTCTGTAACTTTGTTCCGAATCCGCCTAAAAAGAATTGCTCTCATCCAGTAAATTTGTAGGCTGCTATAGAACAAAATGAAAATATGGAATATAGTGATGACCTTACAATTAATTTGATTAATGGAAGCCTTTTAACCAATCAATAGTTTAGAAACATATTCTAGAAATTATATTGAATAAATTTTGTTATATTCAATGAAATCTTTGTTTCATAGAAAAATTGTGAAAACTCCAAATTCGTTTAACTGAAACAGGTTTCACTTATTCGAAAATCTCGCATAGACAGAATGATATTCTCGTAAATTTTCATTTTCGCTTAACTGAACTCCATTATTGTTAGTATTTAATATACAATTTTAAAAAGCTATCATATACTTATATATATATATATATATATATATATATATATATGTATATATATGTATATATATATATATATATATATATATATATATATATATATGTATATATATATATATATATATATATATATATATATTTATATATATATATATATATATATATATATATATATATGTATATATATATACGTTTTCGTTAAGTCTTAATAGTTAATTTTGTCATCTATAGTTAGTGGAATAGGAATATTTACATCATATTAGTAGACACGAAAATAATGTTTTATTTATTTATTCTTTTGTTTATTTACATTTTTGCATTGCCTTGGTTTTCGATTTTGTTGCACTCTACAGTAATCGTCCCCAAACCTTGATAAATCTTCATAGATTTGTTTTAAATATTCAACCCATTTAGCTGCAAATGTTTATACTTCTACATACATTCATTAAATATTTTTGTGAATGTTTTATTTATGAATTCTCACTAATTATCGTCATTTTTGTTGTAGTTGTTGTTTATATCTTTCTTAAGGAAATAAATACAACAGAAAAAATGATAATAGTGAAATTTTCATATGCATGTATTATTTTAAATCGAAATGATGTTGATGATGATTCAGAAAAAATTTCATGTATAAATATACATATATTTAAAAAAAATTTTTTACTTATATGTGTGAATATATGTAAATGAATAAGCAATGGGGACCAAAATTTTGGAACAACAATCCAAACATATGGCCATTTTATTCAATAGACTTTTAGTTATGTATTTTCGTTGATGAATTTTTAATAAATGTTTGATATCAAAAATAGTACAGAAAGAAAAATTATGTTGAAAATTAAACTAAATACTCGTGAAACCAAAAAGGCTTATAATATGTTTAATATTGTAGTAGTATGAGATCACAGATATAAAAAATTTTATTGAGTTACAAAAACATCTTACGAGCATTAAGCTATCAAGGAGAATTGAATATAATAAGGAGTTATTTACAATTCACAATTTCATTGATTGTGTTTCCCCGATTACATTAAATTCATAGTGTTTAGCATTTTTAAGGAAAAACTTACTATATTATATTTTATTCGATTATACCATCGGTATTTTTAGACCACTACGAGAATGGCAATTAATCAAGTATGCATCTAAAGAATCTCTATAGTTCGCCTAAATGTCAATAGATGTATTACTTTCCGATTGATATAAAATGTATTTGTTTTCCTAATATCCTAATATCAAGTTGAGGAATTTTGGCAGCAAATTTATGTATAACTCGAATCCAGCGGGGTTTTTGGTATTTATCGGAATAATTTATCTAAACAGTGCAGTCAACCTTGCGCTGTTTCTCTAATAAGAATAAAATTCTCTTGGATTATTTTAAACATAATATTTATTAAAACCCTTGGGGGTTTTTATAGATTGCCGAGAGGGTACAAAAGTATTCCTAAAATTTCGATACTATAGAATATATGTATATATGTATATATATATATATATATATATATATATATATATATATATATATATATATATAGTCTCTTCTTTTAATACTAATACCATCATTTCAAAAATCAACCTGTTTGTTATTGCATGAATGTAATTGGCTTAAGAAAATGGGAATTAGACACAAAGAACTAATTACGATTTTCAGCATAAATAATTTACTATAGCTTCAACTGTTTTGAAAATTATTGTATTCAAAGATTAAAAATACATTTAACATTATATCAGAAATACATACATACATATTTCTATACATAAATATATAATTTTATGTTTTAATATACATATGTTCCTATAAGATTTTTTATATGTGCATACACATATTTGTCGTACTTCAAGAGAATGTATTTAATTGCTACGATTGACAACAACATTGAGTTTATATTTCCTTTTACTTACATGGTTGTGTAGCGTTGATCCATGTCTATAAAATGCTGATTGCGTTCATTATCAAAATTTTTCTTCATAATTGCTGTTTTAGATACAGTTTATCACTGCATAAGTATATACTCGTATACGTACATATATATGAAAATACATTGTGGACGTGTTTGTATAAGTATGAATGTGTACATTATGCATTAAATTGTATATCGTTCGTGAGATATTCCATACAATTTGTTTTTTTTTAATCAAAGATTCCGAAATTGATTACACATCTGATCAATTAGTATTCTCGATTCTTTTATAGCACGTTACTTATTCGAATGTTATAGCAGTTTAAAATTTAAAATATTATTGTTTTATCAAACAGCACAACAAACCATGTTACTATTGCTGTTAAAAGAGGGAGGTTGCAGGGATGTGCTTTGGGATTAACCCCTTACCAAATTGTCAACAATTCTAGCAAATTTAGCAACTCGAAAATTTTACAGTTTTAAGATTCAGCAATAAAATTTTATTAGTCGCTCTGCATTTAATTTATCATTAAGTACGTGCGGTTTGTCTCTGATTTATAACAGGTTAATAAAACAAATTTTCATTCAAAAATTAGTTATATAACATTATGAATCAAAATTTATTTTTATAAATTAGGCTGCTAAAGTTATAAAAAATTTAAACCTTGCGATTTTCAGAACATTAAAACACTTCAATCAAACATGCGATTTTAAAACGGAAATTTATTTGAATTAACGTGAGTTGAACGTTACATTTAATAACAAATATTAAAAATCTCTCAAATGCTAAACATTTAATACATGTTAATAAAAAAAATCCAGATTACTAACGTATAGAATTAATGTTTGCATCTAATAACAATATATGTATGTTACAAAAAAGGAAAATATATATCATATCTTGAATTCAAAATTTAGTTCATGGTGAGGTAGTGCCTTTGTTATTATAAAAATATTATAATTAATAATATTTGCTTACTAACTATGCTTATAAACTATGAAAAATCGAAGTAAATATCTGCCCTTGACTAAAGTTCAATTAAAGTCTTTAGTTAAACTTTAAACTTAAAGTAAATTTAATGCATAGCAAAATCAAAGCCTCGTTAATTGCATCTAAGCAAATGCGTCACAATTGACCGGCATCAATCGGTGTAACAGAAAGAAACGTCATTAGTAAACAATTTTTCATATTCCATTTTCTTCTTTCTATTCTTTCACAACGCACATTATTTGATTGTTTTTCATTCTGGAGTATGTCAATGAAATAGTACATAACATGATTAGCGTTAATTAAAGACCAGTGTATACAAAAATTAACACGATAGTATTCGATAGCGAAATATTATGACATATTATAAATATTAAGCCCCATATTCATAATATTTAATATAAGATTGAAATGTATTTTATGGAAAATTTTTCATATACATATTTTTGTAATATAAATTTCAAATGAAATATATTTATTTATGAATATGGTAGTAAACAAAAAAATAATATATCAACTAGAACCGTATTTATAAATGAAAAGTTCCTTAACAATACAATTTTATATTAATACGATTATTAAAAAGAGAATTATTATTTTATTTTTGCTTCTCAGATTAAAACAATATTTTAGATTGAAAACCAAAAAATTTCAACTAATTTCAAAAAATACACACTACGGAATTTTGTGTTACCGCGGGTAAACGCAAAAGTGTATACTAGTGACAACGTTTGTCATTCTAAATGAAAGCACAAATGCTATTTTATAAAATGTCGTGCATGAAAACAATGAACTTAATTTTAGCTATTGATCTAAATGTTTTTTCTTGAAAATCAATTTTCGATTAAAAAAAGTAATCTTTAAATTTAGGAATTAAACTTGCGTTTGAATATTAATAACGTTATTTCTTCAAATGGTGTTCTTCGTCGCTATAACCGTTTCAGATATGGAGCTAAATTGAAAAAATTTCAAAAATAAAAACTTTGTACACTAAATATGATGCATATCTTATGGAAATATGCATTCATTCTTTTATTTTAGTTCTCAAATAACTAATTCGTATTTGTATATCACTAGAAATGGTGTCAGATTATTAATCCTGTAAACAATTTTTCCGAAAGTCAGTCAGTAGCAGCAATACGTACAATGAATAGAACAATACAATATAAGAAAATATTAGATATAAGAGTATTTTGCGTATAAGGAAATTACAAACTCATCCCTACTATAATATGCGTCTTGTACATTCATCAATTTGTTGCGCAAATCGGTGTCGCCTTTAATACTCACATCATACAAACATCACAAAATAAAACTGAAATACAAAATACTTATTATTAGAGTTAAGTTTACCAGACAATAGTCATTATAATATGTATTAATAATATAGTCATATTGCCGATATGTGTGTATTGTTGGTTTTATTGTTCATAATTAAGTGACAAAATAAACAGAAATTGTAGAATTTAATAGTTATGACGACAACTGTTTTTTTATTAACGTCATCCTCCTTTTTTATAAAAATCAAAGTTACTAATTTACAAATTCTTTAACTTTCATAACCTTCATATTAGATATGCCCCAACGATGTGCCACATGGCTTCCTTTAGCGTAAGGCTTAAGACAAAAATACGGTACGTTCATACTTATCAGATATTTGATAAAAAAAAAAAAACCTAGCCAATGAGTTAGCTTTGAGATATTATGAATATGCCTAGCCAGGCGGTTGCAATCACGTTTAAACTAACTTGAAGATCTTATAAATACAAATTGATTAGATTAAGTAACATGATATTCAAAACGAATTTGACATGGTCTATATTAAAAGAAACAAAAGTAAGTGAACATCAATTTCAACTTACGCAGAAGACCTTTTTTCGAAAGTCTGTACCATAACGTCACCAGAGCATCTGTTTATAGATCTTCAAAGCTTATTCTTGTGAGATGAATGTTTGTTAGCTGGGAGTCTAATATATAAAGTAAATGACATTTGCCCAAAAAAGTACTCCTAATGCAAAATAACTTTGAATACTTTGGAAGTAACAAGTACAAGTTGTGTGATCTTCTCATGTAAAAGCAAGTCAGTCAATTTGTTTTTGTTGTAGAAGGCTTTGTAATATTTAGTAGAACAAGTATTGACACTACCTATTTAACAACTATAACTCCCAAACATACTTATTAACATATATCGTATATAAATATATATGTACATACTCGTATGTGTCATAAATTGTTAATACCAAATTTACTGCCTTTATTCAAATTTTGTCTTTTAATATGATTCACCTTTAATTCTTGTTTATTTTTTTTTTTTTTTTATTAAACTTCCACTTTCCTTTTGTAATGAATATTTATTCTTGTTCATAGTTCTTTTCTTCACTTTTTTCCTTATAAGATTTTTATTCGATTAAGTAACATGATCACGTTCCTTGCATTAAAAACTTTATAATATAAATTTTTTTATTGTGATAGAAACCACAACAATACTTTGACAATATTGGACTTAAATTAATTGCATTTTGTGCTCAATGAAGCACAAATGTTTTTGTCATGTTGTTTTTACATCTTTAAAAGTGCGACTTAAATTTCAAGTCTATAATAAAAAGATTTTCCGGTCAATTCCTATTTGGTATAGAATTCAATATTAACATAATAAACTAAACATTTAATATCAGATATCAGAGATAATGAAGTTGGCATAAGACAGATATACCATTCGTGTAAAATAGTTGCATTCAAATCGCATTTTTGTATGCCCTGAAAACCACGTGATTAGTTGGCGTTTTGTTAAACGCAGATTTTTTTGAAGATTGAAAATGTAAATTGGGGCAAAGAAAATTTCACCAAACCTATTCTGCAGTCAGCAGAGCTCTGGTCCTACCTCAATCAGTGTATAGAATATATGACCCAAGAGTTACTTTATGGAATGCGCTAAATATATAAGATATTGTACAAAAAATTCCTTGAAAATTGTAGAGAATAGGATTTTGGTACACATACATATGCCACGTCTTACAAATTCTAGTCTAGACGGCCCTGAAGAAAGAAATATGTATTTTAAAATTTTGTTTCCTGAGAGGATTAGTGTAACTTTAATAATATTAATTTTAAAAATTATTCTTGAAAAGTTGGCATGGGATCGATTGTGGAAAAATGTTGATGAGCACAGATATGCCACTGTATACGAATTGTGACCCAGGGAGCTCGTTACATAACAGAAAAAGTCATTGGTACATTTTGGATCAATGAACGAATGTCAATTAAAAAAAATTAAGAGTATTAGTAAAGACTATCGTAAAAAGATAATGGGTACACTTACATATGCCACTACATACGAATTGTGATCCAGGACCCATTTTCATATCATCAGAATTCCCTTCACATATAAATATTTGGCTGTCTTTGTTAAAAGTATTGTTGACCTTGTACATGATTTGTATATATGAGGACTATTTTTCTGTGCTTCAATTGCGGCAAAAGATTCCATATCATAGAAATAATAAGATACATGTTCTATTTTCTTTACAGTTTTTACTCAAAAAGAAAAAAAGTAGAAGATACCAATAAAACGCAAATTTAATTCAATTAGCAAGCTGAATCTCTCCGACATACGTCTTCGTTATATTCTTTGATTGTTTATTTTTATATACGCACATACATACATACGTACACATTATTTTGTTATTAAATATACAGCGTCATTTTGGGCAGCAAATTGTCATTACCAAACGTAAAACTGGGAAAAATTATGAACTTGTGTTCATCGGTTGGTGCAACAGCATCATCGACATCGTTAGCATCAGACGATTCGCAACAAGAAACGACAACTGCGTGTGGTGGCGGTGGTGGTGGCGGTAGCGCTTCAAACTCCTCTGCCTGTGCTGGCGGTGGCGGCAGCAGCAGTGGCGGTGCTGTAGCATTGACAACACATTGTTTTGGAAATTTAACGACGCCCAGTTTACACACATCAACTTCCTCACTTTCGCATAGTCATCATAATCAGGGAAATAGTTCCAATAACAACGAAATGCCACCAGAAATTAGGCCCAAGGTGGTGACAGTCGTTCACCCCGAATCGAACAAAGCAAAACCGACAATGAAAAAATCTAAACCCATACAAGCCGATCAAGATGTGATAAAAGCATTGCAGAAATGTCGAGATGAAGGTGAGTCCGTGATGAAAAAAATTATAAGAATTTTCATTAATAATGTAAAATTTTAGGAATTAAACGTTTAGATTTGAGTAAATCATCTATAACGGTTATACCGCCCAGCATTAAAGACTGTGTACATTTAACGGAATTATATCTATATAGTAACAAAATCGGTCAATTGCCGCAAGAAATCGGATACTTAGTAAATTTGAAAACTTTGGCTTTGAATGAAAATTCTCTGACTTCTCTGCCCGATTCACTGCAAAACTGTAAACAACTTAAAGTACTGGACCTCAGACACAATAAACTGGCAGAAATACCATTTGTAATATACAAACTTGTTTCTCTAACTACTTTGTACTTGAGATTCAATCGCATTAACATGGTGGCTAAAGATTTAAGAAACTTGACCAACTTGACAATGTTAAGTTTAAGAGAAAATAAAATTCGTGAATTGGGTGACTGTATAGGTGCTTTGGTTAATTTGACTACATTAGATGTGTCACACAACCATTTGGAACATTTACCTGAAGAAATAGGAAATTGTGTAAATTTAAGTGCATTAGATTTACAGCACAATGAGTTGTTAGATATTCCTGAAACTATTGGAAATCTTAAAAACTTGGTGCGTTTAGGTTTACGGTACAATCGATTGAGTTCAGTGCCGAATTCTCTAAAAAATTGCAAATGTATGGACGAATTTAATGTAGAAGGCAACAGTATTACTCAACTGCCAGACGGGTTATTGGCATCACTAAGTGCTTTGACTACCATAACCCTGTCGCGGAATGCTTTCAGCAGTTATCCCACTGGTGGTCCTGCGCAATTTACCAATGTTTATAGTATTAATTTGGAACATAATCGGATAGATAAAATACCTTATGGAATATTTTCTAGAGCAAAAGGATTAACTAAATTGAATATGAAGGAAAATGTATTGACAGCATTGCCCTTGGATGTTGGTACCTGGGTAAATATGGTGGAACTGAACTTGGCCACAAATGCTTTACAAAAGTTGCCTGATGATATTATGAATTTACAAAATCTTGAAATTCTTGTGCTCTCTAATAATATGCTCAAAAAGATACCTAATACTATAGGACAATTACGCAAACTGCGAATACTTGATTTGGAAGAAAATCGTATAGAGGTTTTACCCAACGAAATTGGTCTACTGCATGATTTGCAAAAGTTAATACTACAAACAAATCAAATATCTATGCTACCTCGAAGCATAGGACATTTAAACAATTTAACACATTTGTCGGTGAGCGAAAATAATCTGCAGTTTTTGCCAGAAGAAATTGGTTCATTGGAAAATTTAGAAAATCTTTACATCAATCAAAACCCCTGCTTAGAAAAATTACCTTACGAGCTGGCTCTGTGCACAAATCTTAAATATCTTAACATCGATAAATGTCCTCTAAGCACCATACCTCCAGAGATTCAGGCAGGAGGGCCGTCATTAGTTTTACAATGGCTAAAAATGCATTCACCGTACAGACAAATGTGAGTGGATGGTGTTTTACGTACTTATTACGTAAGAAATGCATATTATTATCAAAATTCTCCAACGCATAACCAATCACAAGAGCAAAACTAACAGAGAGCTAGAAAAAAATGTGTAATTACATGAGGATGCGTGTATGACATCTATAAAGAAATTTGATTCATATCTTAGAAAATTATTTTGTTTTATTCATAACAACTACTTATACATTATCATGGGAATTCTATATTATCCCTTAAATGGATCCAGTTATAAGATGCAAACTATCTGATTTTCAAACAACTAAAAGTTAAAACAAAACGAATGCTTTATTAAAATAGAACTTAAAGAAAATTTAAATCTATATACATAAACAATAATTATAAATTGCGAAGCTTTAATTTATTAAGTAAAAAAAAATAAGACTATGAAGAAGAAAAAAGCTTAACATTGTTCAAATACATAAGGATTTAAAACTGTTACGAGGATGGCAAGTTTCAAACCAACTACGAAGCAGTTTAAAAACACTTTAAATATGTATCCAGAATTTCTGTAAACAATTTCTGCAAGTAATCTGTAAAATCGTCAATATAAGGGTGAGTACTGAATCAACTAATTTAATTCCTTAATATCATTATTATTCTAATTAAACAAATTCATATTCATCAGTCGTTTTAGTAAATATACATAAATACAAAATAATATCACTTCGAAATCCGTTCAGTTACCTGAGTTTTCTATACGAATCATATAAATCAGCAAAATAGCACCACCAATTCCGTAGATATTTTCGCAAGCTCTGTAAATAAGCGAACAATTAAAAAAATTTTATAGTCAAAAATGTTTCAAATTTTATTAATGTATGTAGTACACGGAAAACTGCGTAACGAAAAAAATCTTTCATTCGTATAATTTCATTTGAAACAAAATCAATTCAAATATAATTGCACAAAAGAAAGAACTCTTTTGACGTTGTGCAATAGGCAGTAAGCTAAAACTCATGAATGTTTTTTATTATTTGGGATTATTTAAAACTTCTGAAGTGATAAATATTAATGAAAAATACATATATATTTTGCAAATACATTTATTAATATATTACAATGCGAGAAACGAAAATATGAGCCAAAAAATATAATAGAAATTGGGCAAAAGATATAAATATGCTTTCAAGACTATTATATATAAAAGCATATCAACACTTTAGTCATACATATACAAAATATAGGAAAAAGTATCGGATTCCCTGGTAAAAAATTTTGTTATAGACAAACATATTAATAAATCTAGTATTATCTATATTTTAACTGTTGTTTGATGACAAAAATAACCTTTAAACAAAACTCATTTGACCTTTAGTGGCTTAGTTGATTTTTTTTTAATTTTACTTTGAAACGACAATTTTATCATAACTCCGAGATTTGTTGCTTGGATACGGTGCATTTGGCTGAAGTAGTTATTTATTGGAATATAAATCGAAAGATCCCAGTCTTGAATATGGTATCGAATATATCTGATCTATAGTAGTGCAGGTTTTAGTTGTTGTCGGCTTGTTTCACTAACCACTGGTCGCTGAACAGTATCGATAGCCATTGACATTACCAAATACTCCAGCGAAGTAAAAAATTAAAATGGGGGTTATCCACTGAGTGCTGACCCAAGACAAAAAAGTCTTTTATGGACTGGGTTAAACTAGCCACAGTATGTTGTATAATTTTAAAACATGAGTTCATGAGTTTTATTTATATATTGTTTAGTTATATATTGTATAAACGAAGTTGCTAAAATTTACATGCGCATTTATTTAGAAATAAATATATGTGAAAATTGCCAACTAATATACACCTCCTGCTCTAGTTACTGAAACGGACAATGTCTTTAGTTGAAAGTTATTACCTAATTAATATTAGGTAATAATATAAAATAATAGATATATTGTTATATATATAAATAAATGAAATATCGAAAGAATGCAAAATTTATTTAATAATTTTCTGTGCCGGTACATATTTCATCATCATAAATTTCGTTTATCATCTTATTTTTATATAATTTGATCGTTAAAAGAACACAATATTCAAAATATATTCTATTTTATTACAGTTAACATACTTTTTATATCTAATAAATAATAGTTGCAGAAAAAATAATGACAACTTTCCAACAGCAAGAATTGTCCACTTAACGAAATAGAATTTAACCGTTTTTCTGTTAATAATTCAATTGTAATGCAATAGACAGAATCATAATATAATAACTTTAAAAACGATATTATCAGGTATGTGATGGAAATGAGCTTTTGTGTACTAAAAATTTTTTTAATATGTAGCTTTATCAATGATTTTTGATGTCATATACATATATAAATATTTAGTTTATCACAGTTATATATATTTTTACTTGAGCAAAAGGTTTATATAATCATTAAGCTAGGAAATATCCTCAAATCTTAAAATTGTTTTCAGCTTAATTGTTTTTGTTTCTTATTTAAGAATTCATATATCTGTTATAACTGATCAGAACTTCAAGGTCGAGAAAAACTATATTATTGTGACTTTTTATATATCTCTTTTTTATAGATCTTGTGCATATTGTTTGTATTTTATCTTCTAGAGTGGATACAAATGATTCTAGTTCGAGGATCAGCGGCCCTCTTCCGTCACATACCTGTATGTTTTTTCTTACTCACATAAGTTTCTCTTTAAAATTTTAATTACTACTTATGTTTTATTTGAAATAAAAAAACGGAGCTTTAAATATTTATATTGAAAAATTAGCATTTTTACGTATTTTTTAAATAATTGGTAAAAAAAAAACTCGCGCCAAGGAATTGTTAAAAAATTAAAACATTAAAAATATATTCATAAGAAATTATAAAAGAAATAAAAATCTGTTAGTTTTATTTGTGTGTAAAGTAAAAATTAAAATATGTAAAAAATAAAATAATGATTACAATAAAAGACAATATTGCCTATTAGACGATATCTCACTCAACTAAAATATAAAGTTCGAAAAGAGAATTTTTCAGAAGAATGTGTCGACGTATTATTTTTGAATGAATTGGCAGACTATTGATTTGATGATATTGAAATTGTAAAAAGAATAATTTAAAAACATAAAGAAATGAAATAAAATGCTATTACGAACTGGCATAGATTAAAAGCAATCAATATTTAATAAAATAAAGAAAAGGAAAACATAACAGGAAAATGAATGAAAATTATTTATACACTTCACATTTGTATAAAAAAGTATTTTGAAGCGTTAATTAAACAACATGGCTGATGTAGCATTTGTATACCTGCAATAGATAATCTTTGAAAATATATCCACGTTTGTGGGCAAAATTGTCTTTTTCTGCCATCGAAAGCTAAGTATTAATTATATAATAACAAAGAAATGAATGAATTGTAAATGTTTATGTTATATGTGTTAAAAACTTGTAAAATTAAAAAATTAAATAAGTGAGTTTCAAGCTAAATATATAAAAAAGTAAATATAAACATTTAATATTATATGTTTAGTTATAAATATTAAAAATTTGCCACATGCGAAACAAGATTGTTCTTATCATCACAAGTATTAAATCCGCAAGATACCAGAAGCAACTTAAGTTAAATAATAAAAAGAAATTAATACACACATATATATGTGCATATAGATACATAAGTACGAACATTTATGTGCTATTGGATCGGTCGTTTAAAATGGATATATATCCGACACCGAAGACAGTTACACATTAACAAAACCCAACATTTGAAAAGTTGATTCTATCTTACCCTGTTCCATCATCCACTTTGATCACATCCACCATCTTTCGATTCTTTAAGTGGTACCATTAGAAAAGCCACATGCGAAATTATATATTTGTGTCTAAAATCATTTCTTAGCATACATCACTGTGTGTAATATCTGTTGGAAGAATTGGGTACAATACTAGTCCTTGTACTCTCCCCTCTGAAGTGCCTACTTTACATATTTCTTCTAATTTTTAGTTAGTTCGTTTTCTGTAATCTGTTTGCAATTATTTCTTCAAAGGTTTGGGATTTGGGAATTTTTGTTTTTTGAAATAAGCTTTGAAAATGAGAAGAGATTAAGCAGAAATGCATGTGGTGTGATCATTTTAAAGCACGAGTGTTTATAAATTCAATTAAGTAATTTGTTCTGAAAATCCAGTTTTTTACAATTGTAAATTCAGTGAATAGTTGCAAAGCTCTGACTCAGTCAACATCAAGCCCCGTATAGTTTTTCCTTTTAATCGATAGTTTTGCGTCTTGCTCGCACTAGTTCACTTTCTGCAGCTCACATCACTATATTTCTTCTGGGGTATTCTACATCGTCAACTACTTTGACATAAAAAGCCATAAGTCGTAAGTCAGTCGCAAGAATGGATAAAACTACGGGTCAATAATATTGCCGACATACGTTCTGAGTTACCCATTGGTATATGTGGAGCGATGTTTTCTAAATTTATTTCCGAAGTATTTTCAATAATAATAAATTCAGTGCAATTGAAAAAATAGAACCATGATGTTATCGCCAACTTATTGTCAATGACTGCTTAAATTAATTGAGGAATAATCGTCTAGTGCTTTCTAGCTAACAGGAATTTCGCCCATTTTCGCAATTCCTCAAAGTATTCAATTATGTATTGCTCATTTTTTCCAGTTGTATTTACTGCGCATGTACCGAGATGCATATCGAACAACACAATTTTTTTTTGTGTAATAAAACTGATTATTTTGTGCAAAATTCAAAATATTGTTAAAAATTAACTAAGGAATGACTCATGCGTTAATATAATAAAGTACTGACTATAAAAAATTATTTATAGTAGTCGGACGCTTACATGACGATTTTTATATGGTTTCAACTAGCATAAGAAGTTCTCTTTCACAAGATATTTTTGTGTATATTAATTTATTTGTTGTTGGAATTGCTTTTCCAATAATTGATAATATTGGTCAGTGAAGTTGAAATGTAGCTTCCAAAGAACTAAGTAAACATGCCCTAAGTTTAATACAAATTTATAATATAATAAAATTTATTCAATATTCTAACAAATAATACCTTTGCTAAAAATTTTGATAGAATATCACAAGATCCGTCGAAACGATAATAGTTTTATACACGCTTATCTTAAAAAATATGTATCAAGGTTGAACACTTTTAAATATAATTTTAAAAAATTGATTTCGAAGCCATTTATTTGCTAACTTGTTTGTTATTGAAATGTGTATACGAAAAAGATAACATAACGTGTAGTTGGGTTATCAAATACCATAATGAAAAAAATTAAAAGCAGTAACAGCACAAGCAAAGAATATTTCCGATATCAAATTTTTAAAATGAAATATTGATGTTATATCTTGACATTGGCTTTATTTAGCATTAGACATATATAAGTGTATTATATACATTTGACTATGTTTATAATATATGTATAGATATTAGCAAACAAATATGATATAAGCATAAAATGTTTTTTTGAAATGGGCTTTATGTATAGGTATGTACATATATATTTTTTGAAATGTGTATAATTTTCAAATCTATCAAATTTCGGAAACTAGTTTTCTTAATATTTATATAATTTTTGTCCATAACGTGTATTAAAAGATCTGCAATTGCTAAAAATAAAAAATTCGTGAGCAAAAAATTACAAAATAAGCACACAAAAAACAATTGCTGAAATCAGAAGCCTTGTTGTATCGTTGTAAAATGGAAATGAAACGACAATTTTAAACAAAATCACTGACTACAAAAATGATTTACACATAATTTGTTATTGTTTTGAAAAATACACCAAGGCTTGTGAATTGAACGCATCTATGTTGGTTGGGCGTTACTTCAAATGACTTTCTAGTCTTGGAATGACATAAATTTGTATATTAAACTGTTAAAGACATTTTACTCTATACATTTAAATCCTGGAGAAGGGAAATGAAGTAGAAGAATCATAAATGTTGTTATAACCTACAAATACTAGGATTACTCGGAGGTCCAAATTCTTCCAAACATAAAAAACATATTTCTTCAAACTAAAAAAAATAACAAACGGACTTTCTTCCACGAAAAAAATGTCCTTGGCTCCTTTTCAAGCAAACTTTTATGATAAGAACTTAAGAAAATATATACTTGCATATGTAAACACTAATACCTTTGGAACCATATATGTTTCATCAATATATATGGACGATAATATACTCAAAAGTGTTCAGAAAAAAATTTGTGGCGTATTTATGTATAAGATATCTCAAGTATGTATATGCATATGTGTGTACCAGTAGATTTAACTTCTTAAATGAAATAAGTTGGTAGTTTAGACTAGATTTACAATAACTTTTTCATATTTTCATTATTAGATATTTGTTTTATAAGCGGAAAGTACTATGGAAATAAAATGATAAAAAATTAGCAAAATGCTTAGAAGTTTTATATGTCCTATTACCAAATAAAAAACGTATTCAACGTGCTAAGACAGTCATATGAATTTATTTTTATCATATACATATATGTGATCCTTTTTACAACTTTTTGCAAGACATTGAATCTGAAAACATGTTTAATCTTCTATTCCACATCTATATAAAATATTAAAAAAAAAACCATAAATTGGTCATCCATCGTATTATCTAGTCTTTCATTATCTAATAGAGAATAGAAACAAATCTTCAGTTAGTTTTATTTAAATATAAAAGTATATTATTTTTCTACAATATGACCATAAGATGTATGTTAAAGTTTAAAAATTTTCATAAAACCCGAACTAACGTTACATGAAAAGAAATCAACGAATACTACTGCTTTAAGTTTATCTTTTTTTTATTATATTTACAATTATAATTGTTTTCAAACCTATTTTTATTATCAGTTTTATTTTAAATACAAAATAAGTTAATTATACAAAACAAAAGTAGACAAACTTTTTGGTACAAAATCAAACAATATACAAAAGAACAAAATGTTAAATAAATACAATAAAAAGTACTATTAAATAATTCACTGTAACCACCCAGAAATTTAGTAACAAAACTCTCTTAAATATCATAAATATAATAGTTATAAATACTATGTACTTAAAAAAGCAAAAATATTTCAAATAAAATTTTTCTTAAATATTATTTCAATATTGAAGAAAAATGCCATATTAAAATGTAATAAAAGAAATATATTTAAAAGTTTATAAGAAAACAACAAATGAAACAACAAAAGATACTAAATTTAATTAAAGTATAAAGAAAAACACGCACACTTTGTAATAAAAGATTAAATATATAGAATATATTTTTGTAAATCATTTAATTTTTTTCAAAAAAGAAAAGAAAACATGTAAGAATTGTTATTTTATAGAAATGAAAAAGAAACGGTTTTACAGATTCAATAAATTTGCAAAATATTTATTTCAATTTGTTGATAAATATAATGAAATGTACAAATGGCTTGATTTGTTTTGGTTCAAATTCATGTAAATCATATTATTCACAACTTAGGAGTTTTTGATGGTCACTGTAGGATATATTTTGAATCGTTATTGCAAAAATAAAATCAAATAATATGGCCATATATTTAGTAACGTTTGTTTATTTAGTGTATTCGACTTTTATTTGGTTAAATACACAATAAAGTCCAACAAAGTATGTCATAAAATCAAGATATATATATATATATATATATATATATATATATATATATGTATGTATATAAATAGTTGTTTCGCAGTTATAAAACAGCGGATATTCACAATTTTTGTATATTCTTCTAAGGTTACTTTGAACCAATTATATTCAAATTATTTGATAAAATTTGCTTTTCTGAAGTATGATTTGCCAAAGGATTGCATACGACGATCCTCCTAATTAGGACAAAGGCAGACTGCACAATGCTCTCTTCCTCCTCCTGGCGCAATAATTATAACATAAGTCCGTGCGTTTGGAATGGATCCCTGAATTGTATTCAGATATTTTTTTTATTTTAGTAATTGTTTATATATTTACTTTTTAGAAACCGTATTTCGAAGTTGAGATATTAAATATTTTGTATAAAGTTCAGCAGTACAAGAAGTGCTGAATCCCCAAAATCCTAGTGGTACTGTAAAGTACGAAGTCATCCTTGTAGATTAGGGGCTGTATGTCAGCTGCTGGAGCTGACAATTTTGAATTATTTAAAGTAAGTGCTGAAAAATTGGATATCGTAATGTCTTGGGTGTTTTAGCAAGACTGCGACCTAAACACACCGCCAACAATTTTCAAGGACACGCTATTGTACAGCATGCCTAAGTAGTTATATTAACTTCCACAGCTTCCTGACCTTAATTCTTTGTTGTGATATTAGAAATCGAAGTATTTCATCCAAGGATGAACTGCGAAAAGCCTTAAAGGAAGAGTAGAGCAACTTAACACTTCTTTTAAATGCCATAAAAAGGCGACTAGTGGTTGTAACTCAGCAAAAACATTATTTCGAGATTTGGTTAATTAAGAATTATATGTTATCTCTCATGTTTTATTGATATTCATATGTTTATTATTATGTTTCAAAAAATTTTCAATAATGCAATTTGAATTAATTTTTTTTTTGTCAAAATAGTTAACAATAAGCACTTAATATAGAACCAAGTTTGCTTATACGTACATTTCATGTTCTAATAAAAATATGTGGCTTAATACAAGAAAATACTTGCTGCTTATTAAATTTTAACTCTGATAGTATGTCAGGAATATTTAATAGTGTAAAAGGAAAAGAGATAAAACGAAAACCAATTAAACAACAAGTTTGGCTAACATAAAAGTTTCAAATTAGACAGGGCATGCGTTACAATTTTGAATTTTTTTTACTAAATTTAATACACGCAAAGAGGACTGTAAATTTCTCAGTTAATAATCTTTAAATTTCCTATATAATAGCAGCACATATTCGGAAATATAAAAAAGAAAGCTATTAGAATCAATAAAATCATCAATTTAGAAAAAATATGAGGGACTTTCAACATGAGACCAACGCTAAGTAAATACGCTTACGTAAGTGCGTCGATTCCGTTTATCATAAGGTTTTTTAAGTATATATATGCATGTATGAATGTACATACACTCTATACATACACACATACATCTATATAATGTAATAAAGTACCTGTATTTGATGCAAAAGGTTACAATTTTTATGTACGTGCTACTTCAGGGCAACTATGAACAAATATAATGAACATACTGACAGGACGCAAACTTCCTAGGAGTTTTGAAATTTTATTTTTTTTTATAATATTAATTATATTTCTCATGTAAGTTTCTATTGAATCTGTAAACATAATCAGTAATACGAAAAATATAGCGAAACTATTTATTTTTCTGAACAAGTAAAATCTTTAATGTCATATATAGTGTACAAATAAGTACATAATTAATACATATAACAAACAAAAAAATACTATGAAATATCAAAAATATGGAATACATATGCAATTAACAACTGTATTGTATAATTGTTAACATTGAATACAATACAATTTGGTATAAAATAAAAATAAGTTTTAAAAACAATGAAATATTGAAGAAGAAAGTTTAAAATCAGTAAATAAAAAATAAATGTCTAAACTTAAATGGAATTCAATTTTAAAGTGTTTTATTACAACTCTTGATAATTTGAATATGGTTGATGTACAAAAATGTATGTTCGAATTGCCGAATATTCATCCATTGACATTCGGCACATCGCTAGTATTTATATATATCCCTGCCCGAATTTGGTCCGAAATGTTTCAGACATATAGAAAATCCTCCAATATAGCCTTAGAAAACGGACAGACAATAACTATAATACGTGTACATTAGAGAAGAATAAATTCGGGTTGAAAATAGTCTATCCATTACTCAAACGCTATCGGTCTCAATAATAAATCACATGTATTTTACGATTATTAAATTATTATATAACAAAATTTTTATGCGTAGAAATTTGTCAAATAAGCAGTTAATAAACATAACGTAAAGGGCCATAATCACAAATATATTTTATGCTTATAAGTTGCTTACACGATGAAATTTTTATTGTTAGTAGCTCATAAGCATAAAACATTTCTTGTGATTGGGCCTAAAATCTATAGTAGCATTTGCTTAATTTTTCTAACTGTTAAGCACACTACATACATACATACCTATGTACTTATATATGTTATAAGTGTGTTTGTATATTGTGTAAAAGCTTTCTTGATGTGTATGTCATTTAGGAAAAGATACGGTTGGCGTTTTTCAACTTCGAATTTGACAATTCGTAATACATCAGAGACAAAAAGCTGAATTTTTCTTAAATCTATTACAAATTGTCGAATATAAAGGCAGAAAATGCCAACCGTAACTCTTCCTGACCGAACATGTTCTTTATATGGTAATTAAAACGAAATATAAATGATCAGCCAAACTTGTATGGAAGTGTAGCGCAGTCATCCCTTATAAAAAATTTATTAAAAATGTATTTATTATTAACCTCATTTTAATTATTGTCGTGGTGATGTCAATACCTGTTATCAAATTTAGTTTGATTTTTTCATTAATTTATTTATTCGAAAAATTATTAGCTGCGTACGAGAAGTCAAAAAGAGTTTTTTTTTAATTTTCTTACTGTTATAAGCGTTCGCATGCGTGGAATGGAGCGGAATGACAGTTAATTGAATCAGTAAATATTTTCTTCAGGTAAGACTTAAAATAGTTGAGTAGTTGTTACAATGGCTCAAAATATGAAATATATGCTTAAAATATGAGATATATGATAAAATATAAAATTTAAATTTTAATGCTTTAATATAAAATGCGTAAATACTTTCATTGTTTTCCAAGAGAATTCTAATTGCATCAAATGTAAAAATATTCAATAGACTCATGTTTAATTAAGCTTCGTTAACTTTGGTCTCTACAAATTTAAAAGTCTGTCATATGCTTGATAATTTTCAATAAGTTTTTGAAAGTGTGAATAAACTGAGAAATTTCTATTGAAATTTCGGTGCGAAAACCCAAAAAATACTAAATAATAAATACACTGTAAAAAATCTCAAATAATCTACGTTGCGTACTCGCATCCGATAAAACGTTCAATGAATTAGCACATGAAAAAGAATAAAATATCAATAAAATCGTCAAGTTACCAAATAATAAACAACGTAAAAATCGCCACATATGGCAGCCCCGCATGCAAACAAAGAAAAGTTTCCTTGTTAGAAAAGCATACGCAGAGGTTCAGTAACGGAACGGCATTTTAACTGAACAATTGGAAATATTAACGAGCAGTAGACGATAAACTTTTTTTTTTGTAATTCATGTACGTAAGTGTTTGAAATCAAAATATTTTATAAATAAAAAATTGCATTAATGAATAATTTATTAACATAATGAAACACATTGTCCAAACATAATCCAACTTACAAGCATGCATACATATGTAAATACAGGGTGGCTTGACGTGATCGAAGACATTTGAGTTTATATAACTTATCATTTGAGATATAATTATTAATATATTTTAATGTAGTATATTAATTCGTTATTAATTTAGTTATGATAAATTACATCTCGCAAGTGTTGGCAATTTTTTTTCTTTGCGTGCTCGAGCTCCTTCCAAAACATTTTCTTTAACTTTTCGTAGATCTACAGGTGTCAGTCGATGTCGTCGAGTATATTATTTTTTAATAATATACTCTTGGATTTTCCTTAGCCCATATAGTCTAGTTTTGCCTATTAACGAACCTATTTGAACCAAATTCAAACAGCGACGTTATGCACACAAATTCAAATCAGTGTACAGCATTTAAATTGGGAAATAAAGTTCAACGATTTGGACACGTTGTTCAATTACTCTTCCTTACAAAATTCGTGCCTCTTCAGTTATCTTGGGGCACCCTGTATTTAAATACTTAAGTGCATACATTCACATATACATATATAATTAAATATAGATTTATGTATTTATATAGGAACCTGAAATGTACCTTAACACAATTCTAAGCCTTGAGAAATGAATTTATTAATAATTTTTATATGAAAGTTGTTAATAATGAATTTGTGTGTACGTACTTATTTACTAGAGATGTTCTTTATATATAATAGTGCCAGGCGTGAATCACTCAGATCGTGAGTGGTAATCTATAAATCACGCGTGCGAAATTGTTCATCATGTTGAGCTCTTTCTTTTGAGTTTTTATATGATCGAATAGCAAAGAAATCTTACAAAAATAATTTGTGATAACAAAGAATGTTTATGAATATAATTATTTTGAGTATAAAAAATTGCAATTCCTTAAGGTATGATCTGACTTGGCAAACATTTGCCAAAAAATCGTAACCACTAAACAGTTAAGAAAAATATTTTTGACGTGTTTCTTAAGTAAAATCGGTTCATTAAATAACTAATATTCAGAGTTCTACGCCACTGACCAGTAAGGAAAATTCTTTAACGCAATAAACTCTTGTCTGAAAGTAGCATATTAAATATGTATGCGTACACTTGTATACGTAGACCATTTGAAATCTTGTTCCAACTAATAAACTTTTTGAATTCCTTTACAAATAACTAATAAATTTTAGTATCCAGCCTCCTCAGATACTGCAAGTTTTTTTCCTCTTTTAGTATATTTACACACATACATATATACGCATGTGTGCATATAATTTTTATATGAACTAAATAAATAAATTTATCCACCAAATATAGCTTTTTAGAGTATAACAAATATTGTATTGCCAAATTAGTATTGTATTTTACGAGATCTTGCGTGATTAAAAATATTGCTTTGGCGAAAGTCTTTAAATCTTATCATGCGTGAGCGTGTGTTGCAAAAGGCATGTTTCCTGATGGTGAGTTTAATTTTACCCACGCTCGCATCCGCAATATGTACGTATCTGTATATTTACTTAAAAGTAAAGTCAATGAAAAAATACACAAAATATAAAATCGTATTAAAATGTGTTTAAAAAGATAATGACTGCAGCTGATAATTCTGTTTTTATTTTAATATTTTTTTTTTAATGTTTTTATTAATTTGTTAACAGAAACTTATAACCGGTCATGTGAAATACAAAGTGTTAAGGCAAAAACTGAAGCCAAACATTTTCTTGTGTTAGAAAGCAGAATAAGAATTGTAAATTGTAAATATTAAATTAAAAATTGAATTATTTAAAATATAAAATTGCGATCCAATAACATTGCGTTGTTGGTGATTTGCGTGTGGCTCTTGTTGAAGTGGTTTTTAATCTATTCACCTAACCAGTTGGAAAAACGTTTTGGCAAAAATCAGCTGAACTTTTTATCATATAACTATTAACACCCTTGACGACTAAAAACCGTTTAATGATTAAACTTTAATCGCATGTATGATTGAATAGGTTTGGAAAGTGATTAGATAGATATTGATATACATACTACAAATAATATAAATACACGTGTATGTATGGATGTATGCATTGCTATACATGACCACAAATTGGTCATGTCTGTGCATAATATGTGACGAGATACTTATATGGAACATTGTAATGAATTTCTCATAGATATATTTTGCAAAAGCTTTCATATAACTATCAGTTTTTACGCGTGACTTCGCTCATTGTATCTAAATATGTACCAAACATAATCAATGAGAAAAAAGTACCAAAAACGTACCACCCTCTTTCTGTGCAAATTTTCTTGAAGTATCGGGTGTTCTTTCGACAGCTGGGAATGTGAAACTGTGATTCCAGAAACACAATTTTATGCCAATCGAAAGAATTAATGGACTTAAATACTTATAAATGGATTTTTTGAAACAACAAATTCCTGAGATATCTGATAAGCTGTGCTTAATATTGTGCTTAGAGCATTCGCTAAGAAATCAGTTTATATTCCAAATATTCTCACATTAATAACAAAAAATTAATTCAACAACTAAAGAAAATCTTTGTATTAAAATCATATCTCTAGCAAGCAAGTTTGTAATTGAAACTCTTGCTTGCTTCATTACAAACCTGATTATATACTTGTAAGCGCTATTCTGGTTAGTTAATAAAATGTTTATAGTTAATAAAATGAAACAAATTCGGTTAATAAACTTAAACTTTTTACAGCTTCCAATAAACACAATAATGTCGCGAACAACTATTACAATTTTAGTCTTCCTAATATGTATATGTTTTGAATTTGGATCGGGATATTCGTCAATTGAAGATGCACGTATAATAAACGAATACAAACGATTAATGCGTCTTAATGGAACAAAAGCGGCACCACAATTGAATCATGCCAAAGTAGCCCGTAATCTTGTGCATCAGGCCAGCTGGGCTTCAGTTGGTACTATATCGGTGAATAGTGCTATTAAGGACTATCCAATGGTTAATATTATCTCAATTAATGATAATGATGCTTCTGGAATATCAACTGGCCGTATACAATTTCTTCTAACCGATTTGGATTTTACAGGACCTGACTGGCAGCATAACAATAAAGCAACCATGTTATTTTCAGATGAGCAATTATTACATTGTAGTGGAGATTGGTTCAACAAAGTTGATCCTATGGAACCAACATGCGCACGCACCATTATAAGCGGGCAAATTGTTAAGGTATGATTTTTACTCTCTTTTATATGCCATCTCATATACACATACATATGGACATGTCTGGTTGTCTAATTTCTATTATATAAAATTATATGGCGGAAAAGTAAGTCGGATTAAATATTTTGTTTAATCATAAAAGAAACCAGTAATACCGTACCGGAACAAGTCCGTTACAGAAAAGTAATTAAAAAATATTTTTAAAGATATTTATAAGTGGTAATAAAAGAAAGACAAGGGGACATGTACTCCCAGCCATGTTTAACCCCAAAACGAACAAAAAAAAAGTTTGTGAAATTGGAAATAAGAGAACAAATCAAATGAATTTCATGAAATAAAAACTTTCCATACGGTTTATAATTTACGAATATGTATTCGATTTAACAGATTTAAAAAATCTTTAATGTGTGTTCTATGAACCAAAGTTCCAATATTAGCAAGGGGTCATTTCATCTATATAATATTTGAATGTATCCGTAACTATTTCTTTATCATATTTCTCTTCATCGGGGATTTTTCCGATCTAGGTTTGAACAATAAAAAAAAATTGGAAGCCCTGTTTAATTTAAATACAAAATTTTAGTTTTCAAGATTGAAATATATTATTTTTTGCATGACTTTAGCTTAAATGCGATAAAATTAGATATTTTGTTATATTGATTTTGTTGGCTTTTTCGGCAGATGGATAAAAACAGAAGCGATTATGATTCGGCTATGGTAGCTTTCGTTGATAGACACCCTGCTGCTAAGAAATGGATAGACGGTAAATTTTGTAGTTAATGTTACACTATATTGGATTATTATCGATTAATATTTTTTTTTTTAAATATTTTAGAGCACTCGTTTTACTTATGTGAACTCAATATTACAAATATTTATGTCTTGGATTATTATGGTGGACCACATACAGTTTCACCTGCGGAGTATTACGATGTAAAATTATAAAATAAATACATATATGTAAATGGAGATCTATTTTGACTATCATCCAAATCAAAGGTTGTATATCTAAATTTATTTGCGCACTGAATTAGAAAAATAGACAAATAAATTACTACCTACATAATAATTAATAATTTATGTTACTGGTTTTAAATAAATAAATATTGTAAATACCAACTGCCAAATTCATTACATATGTAAGTATATTATGTGTTCGTTAAAATCCTATTTTGAAAATGATCCGGTGAAATTGTCATATAAGAAATTATTAAACATAAAATATTTTTGTGAATTTTAGTGTATATCTGTTGATTACTTAATTAAAAATAAAAAAGAAAGAAATTTTTCCTTTTCTAAGAAAGTAATTCATAATATATAATCGATCAAGATGTAGAATTGTATGTGTTATCTACACAATAACATTTTGCGATATTACTTATCGCAGTAGATACTCACATATCAAGTAAACAATTGCGTTTGTCTGTCTGTAAATATATCTATTGTAAAAGCTTTGGCTAGACCAAAAGAGAATCACAAAAATGTCTGTAGAAGCAAACTAACGGAATCGGCCAACTGTTTGCAATCTTTAAATAAAATTCCAGATGCCTAACAGCGTATTGGAGCGGTTACACACCAATAGTTAGACAATCTGAGGTACCGTGAAGGGTTATATATTGTGAGTTTCAAAAAATGGGTTGGGAAATTGTAAATGGAATTTGATAATGTGTATTCATTAATTAATGTAGCCTTGGCCACCCTTTTCCTAAAACATTGATGACAAGACAGGTATGTCAAATTGCGCAACTCTGTTTGTTGACAAAATTACAGCTCTGCGCGTGTGTGGTGTTCTAATAATATTCACCATTGTACTAAAATTAATGCATCTCTGTGCTCAATTCAATTTTCCAACGTTCACTTCCTAATTGCATTTTTGTATCTTTGTAATTGCAACACGGTTTAAAGTAAGTGTAATATATTAAATGAAATACCTGTATTAGTGTAGAAAAAATTCTTTTGATTATGATCAAACTACTTTAATAAAAAAGTCAATCAAGAAATAAGATTGCTTAATCTAAAAACGCAAGGGATTGGATCTGTCCTAAATGGAGGTACGGGAATCTTTGGAACATAATATTTGTAAATTGGCGAAGAATACCCCTAGGGCTGCTATGGATAATAATGATTCGGTTGTGAAGCATAATACACAACAAATAGAATATAAGACACCTAAAAGGCCTTCAATATATATTGATGGTGAACGTTTGCTAGATAAAATAAATATTTTGACAACAAAGCCAGAAAATACTTCAGCATGTGCTAAGGTAAGTCAATAATTTATTATCAAATCTATGTAATTGTTGTTTTCTTTATTCGAAGTCCTGTTATTTCTTTTATGTTGGTACGAGTTGCTTTTGTCTGCAACTACTCCCAGCGAACATATTGCCAAAATTCCGTGAGATTAATCTGTTAATGTTTTTGAATAATACCGAAAATCGTATTTCACAATAAGCATTGCAATACCATATTTTGTATTTTTAGACTTAATGAATTATCAAAGCAAATATTAAAAAAAAAATTAATATTCTGTTTAGACATAAAGGTTTTTAGAACATGTTCATATTTTATATGTACATACATACTTATTTTATAGTTACATTATTCTGTAATGTGAGTTTTACAAATTAACTTATTATTATATACATACATACAGATCTAAAATCATATTTTTCCAAATAAGAATAACTATTTGTAGCAGATTGTATTGTAAGTCAGCCCAGCCCTTACGTTTGCCATAGGTTCTAAAGCAGCTTGTGTTATTTCCAGTCAACATCGTGGATGCGTATGGAAATATTGCAGAGATACTATGTATCGATATCTCGAAGAGAAACTTTCCTCTATCAGATCATCTATAATATTATTTAAAATTGTGGTCATTGTTCGGCCAACTGCTGAATGCGATGATTATTTATTACTTCACACTTAATAAATAATCAGCAAGAAATTTACAAACAGACATGTTATGTTAATTAATTGTATTGCAAAGCATCCCTTATCTAATCGCACAAATATATAACACCGTATATACAATATGTAATTATATAAGCTAAAATAACTATTTTATATTCTTAATAATTAACTATTTTATATTCCATTTTTCTGTAACTATTAACGTCAAGTCAGTAGAATACCAAAAATATTACATTTCTGTACTTAATTTCTTCAGCTTATGACAACTACAACTGTTTTCCACAAAGAGTAGTTGTCTCGATTTTGGTATTGTCTATATGATACGTTGATAAATAGTTACAGAAAAAGAGGAATATACTAAGAAAGAAACCACAATTTTTATCATGATATTATCTTTCTAAAAATTTTAATATGTTTAAGATCTAATATTAATGGGAAGCATGCTGAAGAGGGTCATTACTAACTCTCAAATATAAAAATACAAATACTAAAAGAATAACAAAATTAAATACTGTTAGCCTAATTTACCCCAATTTTTTCATTTCAGCTTCCCACTATAAAAGACTTTGTTATCATTAAACCCATAAGTCGTGGAGCTTTTGGCAAAGTCTTTTTGGGCTATAAAAATACAGATCCTAATAAATTATTTGCTATTAAAGTAATGCGAAAATCGGAGATGATTAATAAAAATATGGTTTCCCAAGTGATAACAGAACGTAATGCATTGGCACTCTCACGAAGTCCGTTTTGTGTTAGTCTTTTTTATTCGTTGCAATCACTGTCATATGTTTACTTAGTTATGGAATATATGGTTGGAGGAGATTTAAAGTCTCTCTTGGCTATTTATGGCTATTTTGATGAGGCATCAGCTCGTTTTTACGTTGCTGAGGTGGCCTCAGCATTGCAATATCTGCACGAGCATGGCATTATTCATCGTGATATAAAGCCAGATAACATGCTGATTTCTGCAACTGGTCATGTGAAATTGACTGACTTCGGTTTAAGTAAAATTGAAATGAAAAAGGGAGAAAGAGGTAAATATAAGAAAATAACTGCTAAGAAATATAACTTCATTAAAAGCTACGAAATTCATATCTTCAGATTTGGAAATGTCAGATCTCATCAATTGTTCGCCAAACATAAATGGCAGAACTCCAGGCCAATTACTTTCTTTGACTTCGCATTTGTCATTTGGTTCTGAAAAGAAATTGGAATGCTGTGTGGGAACTTCGAATTTCATAAATACTATTAATAAACACAGTAAGTTTAAACAATTATTAACATTGAATGTCAATAAAAATTACCCCGAACAATTATTTAATAGATTTAATGGAAGGTTCTGATAGTGAGGCGGACACATCTCTTAACGATGCAGAGAAACCAAATGATAGCAAAATCTCTGGAGTTTCTCCATTCTTTTCAGCCGAAGAAATAAATATCTCAATATCGCACACATCTAGCAATAATAATAACAATGTAAATCGTTTCAAATAATTTTGAATAATATTTAATAACTTCAATTTTTTTATTACAGTTAATGGATAGTTCGTCATCATATCATACTTGTACATCAACGGATCTTAGTAAACTATCCTCACCTTTAGACCAAGTACCATGTAAAACTAAAATTGTTATAGAAAAGCATGTCGAGTTTGTTGCAAATAATAATTTTGAATCGGATGGAAAAGTTTGTTGTAATGTAAGTAAATGATTTTTGGTTTCCGAATATTTTTATATTTAATTGCCTGCTGCTCTCCAACATATATTCCGGCGAAAGGGTTGCCTATATGATAGTAGCTCGAAAGGCTACGATAAAGAAAACATCTGTAGCAATAATCTAATTAAAGTGGAAAATACTGAGGATACTTCGTTTGAAATTTCTATGATTCGTCGTTGCACTGATGAGGTGTGTTTTAAATACTAAAGTTTCCATTCTTTGTTTTATTGTCGTTCTTTGTGTTAATGTCCACATCTAACTTGCGTGTTGGGACCTAATTTGTTTTGTATTAGTACTCATCTTTATTTTAGAACTTAGAATTTCTCATAATACTTTGCACAACCTTAAACAACGTTATAATATTAGCATTTTAAATTGCTCTAGCGTATCCGTTCTTCAAAAGGACCCGAAGATTCTGGAGTTTCAAGTCGTAAAAGTGATTATTCAAATATAAATGGTGAAACTACTTCATTTTCAACCGATAAAGCAGAAAATTTGTGCAATTCTGGAGATGACTATAGTTGTTCCGATTATTCTAAGAGGTAAGCCGCATGTTTATTCAAATATCTAAATTTTGTTAGCAATTGATTTCTTTTTTAAATTTGTGTAAAAAATGAATATTACGTAAATTGAACATCTACTTAATGTCGTAGCCATTTTATGCTATTGATCCATTCTATCAGAAATCCTGTGCGTAGTTTTATATAAAACTCTTTTCTGAACATGGATATATCACAAACTTTGAGCTAATTTTCCCTTAGTTCAATTAGTTTAATTCTTTGAATATATCACTTGTGATTGAACAGCAAAATCGTATATAAAAAAATCCATTTATTATGAAACTATTATCCAACGTCACCTTAAGACAATATTAAAAATAGAGCACTACTTAGCTACTTCTTGTGGAGAACAATTAACCACTTTTGACAGTCTACTCTGCACCGGGAAAGGTTGCTAGAAATTGTCAATTATGGAAGAAAAGCAGTGTAGAAGTATTATGTTTTTGGTATTCTCTTGACGTGATGTTGCAATTAGTTACATAATAAGCGGAAGATAAAAAGTTTATGAACTACAAAAATATGATAAAGTTGACTTCAAGCTAATTTTAAAATAACAAAACCAATGAAGGCCGGGAATATAGACGTAATTTGCCCACAAGTTACAAAGCATGGGGTTAATAAATTAACACATTATCTCGTATTTATTACACTTCTCGAATCGATTTATTAGTTTGTATTAGCTTAAAAAAAATTTCTGTTTTGATGTAATCTTACAAACTCTCCAGTCGAATTGAAATAGAATCTTATTCTTTAGTGTTAGATGCATTAGATGCGAATGCTTCTATGCCAAAACTTTTTAATAGCTAAGTAATTCTGTTATGCGAAATATTTATGAAGTTATGTTGCTGGTATTATATTCGATTGATTTTGTAAAAAACTAATGACGTGGCTCTACCAATACTGTCTTACAAATATGCGATAATATGACCATGCGATGCGGCCCATTTTTCAAAATTGCAAATTAAAAATCTGTAGGTACAATTTCCACCAATGAACAATAAAGTTTGTAAAACTGTTATTGTTGTAAGGTATTTTTAGTTAAAGATTTGTAACTATCGGTTAGGAAAACTCAGAATCAGATGTTATTTCGTCCAAAATTTTAAGCTATAATATTAAAGACGGACAGGTATGATGAAATATTTCAAGAAACAAGGGATACTTAAGATCATATGTTTATAAATAATGTTGATTACAAAGTAAAATTTTTCGTAAGAACATATAATTTTACGAGCCTGAACAGAGAATTATTCTGGATAGGATGAATACCATTTAAATGAAATCTTTGTGGATAGAGTTTTACGTTATAGTTCTTGTATAAATTTCAATCATCTTGTTTTGTTAATTGTTTAATGTTTACTTGATGATAAATTTAAGTGTTAAGTAAATTGTGTAACTCTGTAATACCGAAATGTTTTGCAAGTGTTATTTTTATAAAGTAGCATGAAGAAACTAATGCATATCAGTTTTAAAATTAAATAAACGGAAATCGATGTACATATAACTTCAAATAAATAAATATAAGTTAAGGTAAATATGATTTCACAAATACATGTTTTAATTATTATATATTTCTTATATTTTCAAAACTACATTTGTATGCTACTGACTGTCATCTTTACTATTTTATATACACATCTGCATACATTCATATTACCATAACTGCCAAATATGCATCAAATTTTTCATATAATTTCTCAGCTATAATATAACCAATACAAACGAAATGAGCGGAATACGAATGCATTCGCCATTTCGGAATATTTCAAGGAATTTTAAGCGACCAGATTTTCAAAGGTGCTTACAAGTTATACAAATCTCTTTGCGGCTCTTTGTATATTAACCATTATCTTTTATGCCTATTGCTTACATTTTCGCAGCTCTTTTAGAGGCATGAAACGTAAAATAAATTTAGTTAATCGTTCGGAAAGTAATTCAATGTATGATGCAGATGATTATCATAGCGGCTCTGGTAGCACGGGATTAACGCAAGAAATTAATATCTTGGATATTGGTTCAAGTACGCCGAAAAAGCGTAAAGCGAAATCACCTATTAGAGGTGTTTTAAAAGTTCGTTCCTTGTCGGACGATGAAATGCCGCAACTAATTAATGACAATGTTGCCAATGTGGTATTCTCAACACCGGTATCTTCACAAAAGCTACCAAGACGAGATGGCGGTATACTGGGAAAATTAAAAGCAACTCGTTTCGCTTTGCCATTGTCAATAGAAGCGAAGAAAAGAGAAATGGAGGCTGAAAAAAACGCATGTTTGCAATATTTAAAAATGGATCATGATGACCCCACTGTGTCGCCAATAAATTTGAATACTAATTCGGCTTCAAAAACACCAAAAAATGTTAATACACCTTTTAGAACACCTAAATCGGTGCGAAGAGGTGGTCGTCCGTCAAATGAACGTATCTTAGGAACACCTGATTATTTAGCACCAGAATTATTGTTAAAGTATGTTTTTATTTATTATAAAGTTTTTATTAATTATATTATTTCTTTAGGCAGGGTCATGGCTTTGCTGTAGATTGGTGGGCGTTAGGCGTATGTTTTTATGAATTTTTAACCGGTATTCCACCATTCAACGATGAAACTCCTCAAAAAGTATTTGACAACATTCTTAACAAAAGTGAGTAAAAATTATATTTTTTAAATGTAGTTATTGAGCTATATTTATATATTCCGTTGTAATGGGTTTATAGAATATAGACAATATATTTTTTATTTAATAGCCATATGAAAGTCAAACTGACAATTTCATTATATATTAGGATTAAAGATATTAAATAATGGTTTAATTTTACATATCGTGTTTATAAAAATAGTGTGTATTTGACGTATGTATATTTCAAAGCACAATTTAAATAAAAAATTTATTATAAAGCATTCTTCAAGCTCACTTTCTTATGAAATTATATGTTTGAAACTAATTAGCTATTCTCAATGCTTAATTCGTTTCCTAGCAACCATAAACACATAATTTATTAAAATTTCAAACACGCTTAAGCGATAATATGAAAAAAGTTTGTTCAGAAATCATTTAATTGTTCTGCTCTCAAAATATTTTGGACTTGTAAAAAATATAAAGTGTTTTTAATAAACATGTTCAGTTGATAATTTCAAAAACAAATTGAGTTAAAACAACTTATTTTCATGTTTTCCTAACCAGCAGCTTATTAGCTGTTTATGCGCCAACACCTTTTCACAGAAATGGAAAATGGTAGCTTTAATCCGCCTGTTAAGAAATTTGAGCTTAGTCTTTCCTCATTTCAACTGTTTTTTTTTTAACCGTAGTGATGCGTATGAAGTACTGAATTTAAACAAAAAAGTTTTCCAATTTGTTTGGTTAAACATGAATACTTTTACTTACATTTTTCTATAGATATTGAATGGCCAGAGGGAGATGAAGCTTTATCATCCGAAGCCGTAGAAGCTGTCGGACTCTTACTTACAATGGATCCTGCCGAAAGACCAACTGCTAAAGAGGTTCAGCAAATGACATTCTTCAAATGTATAGATTGGGAACACTTGGAGAAAGTAGAGCCACCTTTTATTCCTAATCCAGACGATCCAACAGATACTGCATACTTTGAAGCACGTAATAATTTACAACATTTAAAGTTGTCAAATTTTGCCATAGAAGAGTAAATTAAAAAAACATTGCTTGTGTAGATACTTATCTACAATATCATTAGCCGTTAAGCTAAGAACTTAGGCACTGTGATAAGTACAACTGTAATAACAATCCACTATTTTACCGGAACTGGCGTGCATCTTCCAACTCATATTTACATGCTTTACATACATAAATGCTAATTCAAACGAAATAAATGCTTTCGAAAAAAACTTATTTTTAATATAAGTATGATTTTTCTGTTTTATTTTATATTATTTAATATTTAAAAATTTCGTATATATTATTTGTTTAGATATTTTTCATAATTACATTAAATGTTTATAGCTTATGGTTCAATTAAAATGTATACACTAGCATAAATATCCAACATGTGTAAACTAAAAAAAAAAAATTATATTTATAATTTTTACGAGATTTTAAGAAAACTATTCTTGTATATTCTTGAAGTGGCATTTCTTTTTGTATTTTTATACACTATACATATCATTTAGTTAAAACATGTATAAATTAGTAGAAAACTTGAAATAAAAAAGAAAAAGAAATAAATTATCAGGTTTTTAAATTACGAATTTTGCAGCATATGTTAACTTATAAACATTAACATATGCTGGTTTTTTATTTACGTTCCTGTTATGTATATTATTTTACTATTCATACTATTGCCCTTAAATAAAGTTTGCGCAAATCATTTGCACAACGAGAAAAGTTGTTCTCTTCTTTTTTATTTACTTTATCATTTACGTAATTGATGCGAATGTGGAGTTGTTTATTATTATGTTTTTTCTTTGCATCTATTTCAATTCAAACTTAATGCTATGTTAAAGTTAAATAAAAAGAAATCAATTGCTAATATATAATATATATAATATGCACATATACATATGCATGTAAACAAGTTTGAGCATAATTTAAATAGATATTTACATAATTTGTTAAACTATTAAAACATTTCTGTTGATAATAGCCTTAATTGAAATTTAATTTGTGATAATTTGCGAAGGAACATATCTATATTTCTATTTTTGGAAGAATACTTCCTAGAACACGTCGAAGATACTATTTTGTAAAAAAAAAATATTAGAAGAAAGATAGGTTTACTTCCAAAACGTATCATTACAAGTACTACTAGTACAACAACTACTACTAAAACTACTGTGCAGATACAAAATTGCGAAACATCGCATCAACTTTGGAAACTATGTTTTGTTTACTCGTTTACATCTTTAATACTTGCTGACGTTTTGAAATGTTATTCTTTGTCAATAGTTTGGACGGTGGCATTATGGAACGCTTGTTCGAATACATAAGAATTGATGGTTTGGAATTTAGTTTAGTTTTTTAAAAACAAAATTTAGGGAAAAAGCACCCATTGTAATATATTTTAGGCAACTATAGCTGTTTTTAGAGAAAAATGAAAATTCCCCTTGTTTTGAACAGATCTCGTGCATTATTGCATAAATTACCTGTATGAAACATATATTTGCAACCTTATTTATACAAAGATATTGATTCATAAGAGTTTCATAAATAAATTTTTGTACGAAAATTTATTTTATCAACCTGTTATAAATCAGAAGTTTTTAATACTTCAGGCCTTTAATATATATGTAATATTTACTAAGTATCTGAAGAAAGACAAAAGTGTACTTGTATTCCTTCATTTGTATATCTTTTAAATACACCGTGTACTTTTTTTACTCCTCAACCCCAAAAAATCATAAACTGGATACGTGGTTGGCAGGGAATGAATACAAAATTGAAAAGCATGGCAAGTGGTGCATGGAAGCAAAACTTTTAAGAACCTCCGCATTATTTTTAAGGTTAAACTTTACATTAGCTGCGTTCGAGAACTCTAAAGAAAAGAAACGCAAATTCTTACTGGAGAAATTTTTGCCAGTAAATCGAAACCGTTATCCTCCTATAACTGCTAAAAAGGCTTAAAGCAATTAAAAGTAAATTTTACAAGAGGCGAATATCGTTATTATGCGAGTGTTAACTCGAAATAAAGCCTTTATTCATTTGATTTAGTGGACTGCAATATGCAACAATAGTAGTTTTGGTAAATTTACGTTTTAGACAACGAATGATTGTAGTAGTTAATATATTTTACGACATTCTGGGTATCATGAAAAATTTAATATATAATTTCATATTATAATTTGCAAGTTGATTTTAATTGCTTAATTGGTATTTTATAACAATAGTTTCGTATACTTAAAAAAAATTTTTTTTTGCGGTTACGAAAAAATGTGAACAAAAATTTTAAAGGAAACTTCACTTAAGATAAAATTTCTTTTGTTATATTTCCGCAACGGTACTTGACACCATTTCGATTGCTTGTCAGATGGTCCGAATTATCGCAACTAATAGATTTTCGTCAAAAAACTATTTTCGAAGAGTATATCCTTTGATTTTTTTTTGGCGGTTATGTTTCGATATTATTGTTAATATAAACAAGCATACAAAAAGTAAATAAAAATTGCATGTAAATTCTTCTAGTTTTTTTTTACCTCTTTTTGATTAATAATATGTATTAATATTTTTAAGCTTTAGGTCTCTTTATTTTTATTAAATTATAAATTGTTTTTCAATATTTCGTCACTCCTTTGTGTAACTTCTTCAGGAAATTAATTTTTTTTTAAGTTTAAGATGAATACCACGGGCTCAAAACTACAAGTTACAAATCTAAAAGTAAAAATACTTACAAAACAACAATACTTTTGCAAATTTTTTTGTGGGTATTTTACTAGTAAATTTGTAGCTTTTATTTTTTAGAAACGTGCCTCAGCTTTTACATCTTAAATATTTAGTAGGAAATAAAATTGCTTTCGCCAACCTTTTGATATGTTCCTGATGTTCACTTTGTGTGCGATTGTCGGTTTTTGGTTCTATTGCACTAAGCCTTGCAGTTTCGTTAATTTGAAACTTTGCACAATTTTATTTAATTATTTTTTCTATTTTCTTTAGTTTTTTAGAGTTGTATATTTGTACATACGTATGTATGTGAGTATGTATATATAATTCTGTTGTATTACAATTATTTGTAATCTGCCATTTACTGGATTTGTACTATGTTTTTATTACAAAATTTCATGGGAAAAGTACTCGAACGGAACTATTACATTAGTAATTGGTAAAGTTTTCTCGTGAAGACACCCACTATTGAGATTAATGAACTTAATCAAATGTTTTGTATAAATGTACAACATGCGTATAAGCCTCGTATTATAGATGAAAGAAAAAATTTATCATTAACACATATTTTTGGTATAAAAAGCCTACGTTGCGACATCAAGAAATAGTATATGTTGGTAAGTTACCAACTCATCAAGTAACCGAAGTTGTTAAGTTGTCATTTAACTGCACTTTGTGCGACACAATTAAATGTCAACTGCACGCGTAAACACTTCATCAGTAACAGCATACAAGGGCATACTGATAAACCAGTCGCTTTAAATTCAGATACGGAACGCAAGGACAGTATAAAAAAGCAACATATAAGCGAGCTACTTCACAAGAGGAAAAGGAAACCAATACATACGAGCAACTGCAACACGAACAACAACATCCTGTACAAGTCCATACATATGCGCATGTAAAATAACAATTAAAAAAAAATTGTGTTCATATCCGTTTTACCAGCTTTTATTTGTGCTGCGTCCAAGTTGTTTTTATTTTTTATTTTTGCGTAATTCCATTTTTTCTGCTTTTGAAGGTCTTACTGAAATCATACTTATTCCAACATCGAAGTGTATTTTATTTAAAGAAGAGCCAGGCGAAATCGAGCGTAAAAAAACAAATAATGGTTGAAATTAAATCCTCTTCAAACGCCGTATGGTGGATAAAACATCCAAAAAAAATTGAACATCGTACCACGTTGTGTCAGGATATGACAGATTTATTTTGCAATATATCCATGCATGGGTACAATAAACTTCTGGAAGCGGAATTATTTTTATATGAAAAGTACGTACATACATTCTGGCACACATATTGGGGTAGACTTTTACAGATATACATATTCAAATATTTTATCATAAAAAAGCATCTGCACATAAGATCAACTTTTGTATAAAATTGAAAATTGTATAGAATTATGTAATGATTTGATTTATTGAAATTTTCTAAACATTTAGGTGGTCCAGTATTGGCTATTCGAGGAATGGATAGTGGCTAAAGTAGGTCTTCTCCTAGGAAAAAAAAATAGTTTGTAAATCGTTTTTAATGCAGCAACCGGAGTGCACCAGATTTTACTTATTTAGTTTTATTTATATAAATATTAATAATACTATCGTTCGATAGTCCAGACAATATATAAAACAAAAACAAATTTTGAAAATTATTTTTGTTTTAAACGTTACGCTTGAACGATAGCGTGCGAGGCAACACAAAAGATCCATTAAGTGCCAAAATATCAACCAGAATATTTTTATCTTAAGGTTCTTATATACATGCGGTAAAGGCGAAGGTCATAAGTTCAATACTGCACTCACTCATAATTATGGAAGTAATTAATATAAAATGATTACTACAAATTCTCTCTCTAGCTATCGTTTTTTCTCTGTCTTATCAACGCTATTCCTTTATTTCCATAGTATTCAGCATAACGCAGTGCAAGAATAGAGTTGGAAAAGAATGTAATTGAAAAATCCCCTATGAAAATTTTGCGTCATATATTTTCTTACTTCATACTCACTGCGTAAACGTATTGGCCCATACCCTCAGACAAAAGAAAGTGCATACGCACCCTAAATCATAAGGATTTGCTACTAAAAATTAAAAAATGTTGGAAATATAATATCTTACGCTCACAAAAGTTTATTTCATTAAAGTTTTTAATTGCATTAACTATTGACGTTTGTCCAATATATTGTGTAAAGATATTATGACTTGTGAAACTCAAAATGTGTCGTCAGAAATTATTTTTAACCGCATAAGCAATAAGCTTCTAAAAAAAATTATTTTAAGCTGTGACTCTTTATAATGATGATAAGAATTTAAAACAGAGGTTCTAAACCTCTTGAAGTATACCTTGTCTATAGCTATGAGTATGGGCGATTGTATCTAAATGGAGAATTGCATATAAAAACAGTGTGCTTATGATCTTTATAACGTTAACAGAAATATGCACATAAAGATTTAGTTTTTTTTCCAAAAAATTTTTAAAAACCTAAAAGAATGGAGATACATAAATACTAAATTTTTTTACTTATAATCCCACTGTGCTAAGCATAAAAAGTTCTCAAGTGAAAAGGTCGCATTAAATACACGTCGTTTTCAACTTGAAGATTTTTCAACATAATGCAACAACTTGCATATCGTTACCTAAAACGCAAAATCCATTTTCTAAGGAATGATTTTAAACCGACTTTTTTATAAATTGCATGGTATTTTATTTTAAAATAATCTCTTCAGAAGAAAATATAACCATTGAATTTTTTAAATTGTAATAGCATTTATCAATAAAAAGAGATGTTAAGAAGAAAGTACTACAATTTTACTTCACAATTATTAAGATGCTATATATACGGCGTTTGGCGTTTCACTTAACGATATGTAATACATTTTCAGTATTTTTTCAGACTTTTTTTTGTTTGATTGGTTTTAATATTTTATGGGTGGCTCTTGTAATAATTCTTGTCTTTCACATTTTATTTACTTATTTACAGATTCATTTGGTTCTGTCTACATGTAATAAATTTGGTCATTGTGATAACAGTGCTGTCGTACACATGGGAACAATTTGTATCAAAAAACTTTGGTCTTTATTTACATGATCCTCTGTATCCAATAGAAAGAATTCCTTTTCCCGGCATTTCAATATGTTCAAATAATCGGATATCACGCCAAGCAGCCGAAAGCTATGCAAATGAGCTGTAAGTATTAGCTTAAACATATTTAAAAAAAAAACTAGAATATAAATAAATTAAAAAGTTTCTTTAACATATTTTCAGGTCATTGAGGGATCCTCGCAACAGATCCGCAAAATATTTCATGAAGCTCATACCGTATTTCAGCAGTCTTTATTATAAATTTGAAAGAGTTGATGATTATGAAAGTTTCAACAAGTTTCAAACTTTCTTGGACATTTATGGAACAAACGACAATGAAACGTACTACAATATCAGGAGAACTATTAGAATGGTAAGTCGAAAAATGTTTATATATATGTATATAAAAGTACGAATAACATAATTGATTTAAATTGTAAAATTTTTAACCAAAAAAAAGCTTACACCCAAATGTAGTGATTTAATTACAAAATGTGTATTGAATGGCAAGGAAATTGATTGTTTCGGTGAAAATGCTTTTCAAAAATCTATTACAATGTATGGGCCTTGTTGTGTATTCAATTCGCGCGATACGTATGTATTTGTTCAACAATTTCATATATGTCGGTAATTGTTATATATCTTTGAAAAAAAATTAGTTATAGACAACGTAATAGTACATTTCGCTTAATAACTTCTGAAATGGGACTAAAAGTATTAATCAACTCTTCACATTTGGATGATATGGTGTCTTTGCTTAATATGGACGCTTATGTTGTTATTATTCATAAACCGGGCGATTTTCCAGATACAAGTTCGGGAAATGCTATTGAAGTATTTCCAATGAATAATGAAGAAACCTTTATAGCGATAACTTCTAAATATCTGGATACAAGTATAAAGTTACGAACGTTAGAACCGTCTTATGTATGTTTTCCACTAATTTTTGTTAATAACTTTCTCAAACTGTTTCTTTATTGTCAATTAAGCGCCAATGTTATTTTGATGACGAGTCGCCCAATAGCAATTTCCTATATGGGAAAACATATTCATTTTCGAATTGTATCATGCTTTGTCGTGTGAATAGTGTATCAGCTTTATGTAATTGCGTACCATTTTATGTTCCGGCTAAATTAATGATAAAAGTTGGAGTTCCTTATTGTACTTTGCATCATATCGCTTGTTTGCAGCGATATAATTGTGAGTTTGATGTTCGCTTTTTCATGTTTATGATAATTTATTTGCACTTGGAATATTTTTTATTACCTTGTAGTTGTTTTCTTTTACTGCAAAATATCTTTCGTCTTGTTACACTTTTGCACATTTTCAATACACATTTGCACTTATGCACGGAAAGAAATTCATTGATTAGTTAAGGCTTTATTTACAAAAAATATTTTATATGTGCTGCTCATAAAATTTTATTTATTATATTGTATTATTATATTTCATTTAGAAAATTTGTCTTATAAGCAGCTTATAAGCATAAAATATTTTGTGTGACTAAAGCCCCCTGTTTTGTGAGTTCATCTGCTGGTTAGTTTATCGTTATGCCGATATTTAATCACCAACGGAATATCCAGTCGGAAAAGAATTCTCTTCCAAGCATTTCTGCTTACTAAATGAACACGTAAATCCCAAAAGTTTAAGACAAAGGAGATCCATTATTGATTTCACGCACTCTTGACACACCTACATAGTTTATGTTGCAAAACACAAAATTTTTTATTTATGTGGATTTTTTTAATTGGAAACTATTTTCACGTCGAAGGTAGTATTCGTTTTCTTAACAGTAAAGCACGAGGAAGTTAACTATGAGTTAGAAAGAGAACAATAAATGTGTCGCATTTCCTTAAACTGTAGAAAGATGAAATTTTATTTTGTTACACCAAAAGTTTTTTGTATCAGACAACTGAACATCTTTACGCATTTCTTACAAATAACGAAAAAAAATATATTTTTAAAATTTATAATTTTGCCGAATTCGCCGAAATTTTTAAGTTTATTATTTAATGTCTCAAAAACCATCGCATAAATAAAATTCATTGTAGTTTTAAAGGAAAAACTTTACATTTTTTGGAAAAATGTAGTATCTACGGTTTTCTCAATTTTTTCTATAATACAATTCGCCTCCTTGACGAGACTGTTTATTACTTTTAAATGTATAGAATAGATTAAACTATTTTCTGTTCAATTGTGATTTTTTACCATCCACTTTAATAAAATCAATGAAGCATTTCTCTTGATAAGAATAATTATAATAAACGTTATCCTTTTATTTTCTTTTGTCTTCCGTTTTACAATTTTAACACAACTACCTCAACCTACCTTTGCACTGCACACTCCTTTTTATAGAATTCTTTGTCTAATACGGATGTACATACATGCGTATGTACTGCTACTTTTATTTAATGTGACCATTTCTAAGCAACACACATGCAAATAATTATTTTCATGTTTTATTTTAAACAACTGCTCCGTTTGGGGATAGAAGTAGTCTGTATTTTAAATTAACATTTAAATTCATATCTAGTTAAATGGCGTAACGTGCTTACAAAGCGCATTAACATTTTGGGTTTAGAACGTGAATTGGAGGAGGCTTTATATTGTCCACAATGTCTACCATCGTGTGACGATACACTATACGACATTTCAATGATGTCATTGCCTACAGATCGTCTTGTGATACTGAATAATGCGGGGTAAGTTTATATTAAATTCATGAAATTTAATAAAAACAACGCATAACACGAAACAACCATTGTTTGGATTTTCTATCCTTTTGTTTTTTTCCTCAATTTATTTCCGTTTCTGCAAATGTTCTAAGTAGATATGATTTTAATTTAAAAATGGAAGACATGTCAGTATTGCGTGTGTATTTTGGTGAAACCACTGCTCTCTGCTACAAACGTTTGATAAGTAATAACTGGGAAGAGGCACTTAGTAAGTTTTTTAACTCTTGAAAATATTTAAATATTCTTCATATTTTTCATAACACATGGATTTCTGTTTCTACTACAAAAATAGGCACTATTGGCAATATCGTTTCAATATTTTTGGGTTTCTGTATGGTGGCTATATTTGAAATTCTATTTTTTATGACAAAATATTTACATATCGCAGTGGAAACGTTTATCGCAAATAGTGAACATAACTCCGATAACATACTTAAAAATCGTAAGGCGGCAAAGAGTAAAGTAAAACGACTGTACATATTACCTTGAAATATATATGTATGTCTATATATTACAAATTTAATTAATAAATAATGAAATATTAATAATCAATTTGGGGACTCTCGAGTTGTCTTATCATGTCATATTGTGAAAATGTTATACAGTACTTTTATAATCAATTATTTATCATATAGTTCTTTTTGATTGTTTAAATTCAAATGTGTTTTATCGAAAAAGAAATCGTAAAAATAGTGGGACAATTGAATATATATTCCAAAAAAAAATAAAATGTGTTTTGAAAATATTTTAGCAAATTGTTTATGAAAAACTTTTAACAAAGTCCACTCCAAACTCATTTAAAATTTTATGAATTTGAGGGTTAAGGTACGTTCACACTTGTCAAATATTTTTCCAAAAAAGCGTTACCACTAAATACTCTTTTAACTCTTTAACTTTTATTTTCGTGCTGATTCTTTTTTTTCTTCTTTTAATTGAGACAAGTCTTTATTGAGTTAAACAGCTTCCAATAATAAAGTATTCTATTACTTATGTTAGATATGAATGCAATTGCTTTGATGAAGAAATGTGTGTTTGGATAAACATATTTTTCTTCGGTATATAGTGGTTAGGTTCTTTTGGGCAAATATTTGTGAAGTGTGGATGTACCTTTGGACATATTTCCTGTTTCACAGATTAATACTGAGATGTAGTATATTTAAAGATTTTATAAATAGTATTATTGGGTTTAAGTTCGAAACCGCAAATTTATAAATGATTTTTAAAGTTAATTAAATTCGAATAAATTATTAAGAGTGGACTAAAAATACAATTGCACAGTCATGAATAAGAAAATAAAAGTGTTATATTCGAGTCTGAATATACATCGACTATGTTTGTTACTTATATATACAAAATAATTTTAAATTGTCCAACCCTGCTATCGAATTTTAGATTTTGTTTCGTTCTTCCTGAAGTATAGAATATATTTAACTAAAAAAACAAGTCGTTTTGAAAAAATAAGCTTAAATATTCCATTTATGGAAGTTAATTTTTGGATTTTGCTGATTTTCAATATCAATAAACTTAAAAGTATTTTTCAAGTTGTTCAAATTTAGAATTATCTTATTGATTTTGTTTGATTTTAACCACCAATTTATTTTACAAATTTATTGTGAAATTTATTGTGAAATTTATTGAGAAAGGTCAATTATGTTTTGTATAAAAAACCGTGTTTAAAGAGTTTACGAGTTAAAGAGTTAGAAGCAGAAAAAGCCTCCAAATTTATGACAGATTATTGGGAAAAAGATCTAAGTTCTGCAAAATTATTAATCTTCTCAAAAATAAACGCTCTTGTCACTACAATTTTGAAAAGATGCAATCGTTTGTTTAAAATCGCTCGTAAGTATGAAACCGGTAGAAATAATGTCTATTAGGAAATAAAAAAAAGAACTTCAAAGCATATGATTCTTTTCTGAAAAAATATTCTATGATGCAGTTCTCCCTGCTCGATTAGAAAATTTTATTTACCATCTCAACGTAATTGGGATTTTATATGTTCCCAAAAGGTTTTGACATAAAGAAAACAATATATTTTTAGATTCCGCAGTGCAATAAAAATATATAAAAAACAATAAGATAAACTTAATATAATACGGTTTAAGAAAAAATTTTAAATATCATCTATTATTCTGCCTTCACTTATAAATATATGCGACTATACAACTTCTAATTTAATAATTAAAACCACAAGCACTTAACACATACAGTTTTATTAAATTTTGTACACACTTAATCGTTCAAATATGAATAAACAAATTGTTATGGTAAAATGATCAGATCCCGATCTGTCATCTTACCTTTACTTTCTCGCAATACTTCATTTTCATACGTTATAAGAATTTGTTTAATAATAAAGTATATCAGTTCACAAATACCAATTAATGAAAATCCAGCAATAATTCCGCAAATATTGCCCGTGTAACCTAAAATATAAGAGTGTAGGAAAATGAAGAAGACAAATAATGAAAATCAAAAGAAAATAGACTTACTCAATATCTCAAACCATGAATTAACCAAAACACTTTTATAATACAGTGCATTTGTTTTAGCAAAAAATATGTGCACCAAAGCCAAATCCGAGTAGTTTTGATGATAATTCCTGTAAAATGAGAAATTCTATCACTAAAATATATTTCAATACAATTTAAATTCGAATTCGAATTACGATCGATTTTCAAGTATATCAGAAATTAAAGAAAAATCAAAAGGTAAACAAAATCATATTGCAACTTCTTTATTCACGGATGCGTTTTAAAGTTATGGTTTTAATTAAATCCAGATTTTCTCACCTAAAATCTAAAGTTGAAACTCTATTGTAAGATCAAACATTTAAAGAAATTGTGCTATTAAACTTTATAACATTCAAGCAACAATATGAAAACCATTTTAACTATAATATAGTAATAACTGAAAGCGTGCTTTGCCTTTTGACCACTAAAATTTTTTTTAATTTTTTGGCTCAACGTGTGTCCTTCTCGTATATTAGATTTAATATATACTCCACTTTAACTTTTTTGTAACATGATTGCTAAGATGTCTCCCGTGCTATATTAATAACAAGGAGACATGCATACATACGTATCTCATATTGTCATAAAACAAAATATGTATTTGTTTAAGGTCCTTTTGTTTATTTTATTCACACTTACGAAAATGATTTCATATTGTAGTCGTTTAATGGCAATCCCATTATTTGCATACTATATCGTGTTTCCGAACATGATGGTAAACAATGTGGGCAATATAATGAATCCTCCATTTCACGTTCAAGACCGCTTACATTATGTCTTTCTGTTATAACATTAAACCATTTAACTAAAAGAAATAAAAAATATGTTTATTATTTATCTATTTGTTTGGTTAAATGTATTATAAAATTTAGTTCGTTCAGTAATTCTGCACAAAAAAGAATTGTGAATGCATGTGCAAAAGAGTACGGAAATTATGTTTTATTTTACAGGGGGGCAAATTACGGCATTCGATATCGATCGAGATTTCCATTTAAATCGTGTGAAAATTGCGGTACTGGGGCCATTCTGCAATAATAGAAAAAACGAAAAACGTTTTTAAACTTCCCGATAGGAAAATTTAAAATTAAAAAAAATCGGGAAGTTGTTGGTTTTATCACGTTTTGAAAAAAAATTGCTCTCATCAGATCTCCACGTTTAGAAGCTTCTGTGACTAATTCTGAGAGCCCATCGCAATGTCTGTATATATATATATATATATATATATATATATATAATATATATATATATATATATATATATATATAAAATATATATATATATATATATATATATATATAAATGTGTGTGTGTGTGTGTGTGTGTAATTATGTGGTAGCGTTTTAAAGAGATTTTCTAATTTAGATTTCCTGTGAATTTTAATCAATTTAAAAAAATTTATATATTTTAAAAACTTTTAAATTGTATATCTGATGAGTTAATGTTCTCGATTCTCTTTAGTAATCGAACACTACATTAATGACCTCTTATCAAGTGGAACTAGATTGATATGAAAATTAAAATAACAGTGTTTTAGAATAGAAGAGATTAAAAGCTTAGAATATCACGAAAACCAGGTTAAAATAGTTTTGCAGCTAAATTTAGCGGAACGTTACAGAGATGGCCTTTGGGGTAAATGGCTTTCCATATTTTCTTTTAAATCGTATGGTACCGTGAATACATCTGCTGGGCATTCGGATCTTCATTAAATTTTATAAGTCTATAAATAGATTATTATCAAAAATTAAAAAAAAAAAATGGGAGAGAATTGCTCATAAAAGTATTTTCATGTGAAAGAGCGCTTAACAAAACAAAAATTACTTAAATATGTAGATAACAAAACTTTTTATTTTTGCAAAATTTGTAGCTAAATTTATATATTTGCAAATTGTTGTTTAACACTTTGTAGCCCTTAAAATTTTTACTAAAATCTGACTATTGTAAAAACTACAGATTTTATTAATCTATTACTATCTATTAATTTTTAAATCTTAAAATCACACATGCAGCGAGCAACCTTTTATGCAATCAAAGCGTTTGACGGTTATTCCTCATTTTATTGGTATTTGCGTCCAGACTTGTAAGTGTCAACTACATCTTCACTCCTATTACTTTAACAGCAGTTTTGCATAAATTCAGATGGAGTCAAGCAATTATTGTCTTTTCGAAATACGTACGTTCTAAATTTCTCAGTGAATGTAAAGATTTTCCGAGAACTTCAATTCATAGCTCAGGAGATACAAATTTTAATGGAACGAACGGGTATTCTTTCTTCGAAAGATATTGATATTGAACTGTGACAATAACATTTTTGTATTAAATTTTAATAAATTCACTGCACCATATCGTTCGATTTTTATTAACTCTTTAGTATTTACTTGCTATCGGCTATATAGCTCTAAGTTGAGTTATGTAACTGTGAATATGGAGGGCTATTGGTAGTAAAATATTTCATTGGAATATCCGTCGTATCACAGACTTCTAAGAATAAAATTTAAGTAGTTGAAGCATCATTGCTCTTTTTGCAATTTCAATAGAATACGAAGCCCCCTACGATTTATGTGTGTATTTATTTATGCATGTATGTATGAATGAATGTGCAAGTTGCTTAGTAATTAAATTAAAGTTGATAGAATCTGTTATATGTGTACATGTGCTCCATACTTACAATCGTAACGCTTTAAACATTCCTTATGCTTCAAATTACAAAACACGGCATCTGCGGAAAGGTTTAAATTTTCATAAGGTGTTTTGAAGAGTATGCAACCACACAGAACTCGTATACTGTGAATGCGACAAAGTGTTATGCAGTTATTGAAAGTATAATCATCATCATCATACAAGTTTGGATTTTCGTCGCTAAACAAACAATTGCGCTGTAAATAATTACATATTTACGAATGATCAAGACACTGCAGTATATTAATTGCAAAGTATAGAAACTTATGAGAATAAATAGAAACTATTAAATTTAGAGGTTAATAAGCGAACGTACTAGTCAATTGGGTGGCAAGTTATTTACAAAAGATGTAATCGTCTAAAGAGTATCTGGTTGCTATATCATAGGTATTTCATAAATAACTGTCTTAGCATATATAAAAATAAATCTGTGTTTGTGGTTCATATGATTCTTATGAGAAGGGAAGCAATAGAACCAACCGGTTTCGACGTTTTGAGATCCTAAGAAGCTCCCCTGTGTAGTTCTGAGAGGTCATCACTACGTCTTTATGTATGTAAGTGTGTGTGTATGCATGTCACCCGTTTATAACCTTTAACCAAATTGAACCAAACTGACCGATATCGTATGAACTGGAACGAATTTGGACTGGTAGATTTCGAAAAACCTAGGAAAAACTAAGAAAGTAAATACTTTCAAATGTGTTTGTTTTGAAATAACTTTTAAATGGTTTAACGGATTAATTTCAGAAATTAATCAGCTGCTGGTATTTAAAAACAACAATCGGTTAATCTGTTCGTGAGTTATCATAAACGAAAAAATTCAAAAAAGTAATATATTTAAAAAAACTCCGAAATTATACGCCTGATCAGTTAGTGTTTCCTATTATTTTATATAGTTCAAAAACTAAATCAATTGGAAACCACTTGATTTATTTAAAATTTGTAGAAGTTTGAAAATGAAAAAATAGCTTTTTAACTCGAAGAGCTCAAAAGCATAGAACCGCACAACAAAACACGTGACGTTAACATTGCGAAGTAGCCGGGACGACCTTAACCGTTAACCATTTCCTCTATTTTTTAAAAAGGTAAAAGACTGCTTAATACCCGTAGAAAATAATATTAATATTTCTATATCAGCCGAACTGCAGTAGTCAAGCTTTCAAAATTTGATATGAATTGCTCTGGGAATTAATCGCATATTTTATCAGAAAATTGACGGCATAGAAATTTGTAGATGACCGACCATCCTTCACTTTTGATGAAAGCGTAGTGGGTTTCGAAAACAACTGTTCTGATCTGCTGTGTAAGTGGGATAAAGTTGTTTTTATCTTGTGTCTTTATCATGTCATAATTAGCTCAATACTGTGTCGTATCCTACGTACACCTTCTCTTTGTTTCTTCAAATTGGTTTGATATTTGTAAAACTGGTGCCGAATTTGTATAAAAACTATTAAAATTTCGATCCATATCGAATGTGGTAATATGGCCTCTGATTATTGTTCTTATAAATAATAGTTATACTGTCTACCTGCATCACTTAAAAAAATTATAAAACAAGACTTCGATTATCAATGCGGAATGAAAATTCTTTAATAATAAAAGCTTTCGGCAAGTTTATAAAATTTGACCGGAATCGCACCTGGGACCTTTGACTTCAGTCAAAATCTGACGCTTGAACGTGTACATAATATTTTACGGCGTGAGTGTGCTAATTTAAATAGATATTTTTAAAATTTGACTGTGCTTAAAATATACCTGTGATATTAATTTAATTTAAAGTAAACTATACTATTATTGTTATCAATATATCTATAACATTACGAAAGAACCCCTGAAGAAGTCAACAAACAATTGACGAAACGTTGGGTAAAAAATTGTTTTATTAGCATTGAATACTTTAGGCCGGATTAGCTTAAGTAATTTCTACATATCTGGCAATAAGTCTCACCAATCTATCTATGTTATAAAAATTGGGTCATGAATATTCGACTATGTCCTTGCGTATGTAATATTTTCCTCTTCAACCACAGGAAATTCATCTTAGCAAATGTTAATAACTTACCGCTTTTGGACTTAATAGGCGAGCTTCATTAACGGTTTGGTGGACACGTGCTGTTACCTCTAAATACGTTTCCAAACCAGTTAATGCAAAATTCTCCTTAAACCCTCCCGATGATTTGTGAGGATGCAGTGATGGTGAATGTATAGAAAGCTAGAAATATATCCTTTAATTCCATAATACTAAAATTTAATTAGATCTAATTTACTAGAAACCCGTCTAAACTAAACATTTTATAAAAATTATCTTTTTTTGGTGCATTAAGCAACATTATTAACCCCTTGTTTTTTCCAGAAAACTGTTTCCCAACACTGCGTGTTGTCGAATATCTGAAACGAAAGATAATATTTTTAATTTAGTAGATAGATAAAATGATGTCATTCTTACTTGTTATCATAGTTGAAAGTGCAACAAAGACCTCTCGATGTGAATTTTTCTTGGAATTCTTCCTCACATTTAATTAGTCTGCCAGCCAAACGACATTGTAATAAAATATCTGAACAGTTGGGTGTGAGCTTAAAATTTTAAATATTAATTAATCAATTTTAAAGGAAATTTAAAAATGTCTAGTACAATCTGTTTATCTTAGTGAATTTATTTATCATGTGCTTTCCTTAGTTGTTAATTTTAAAATTAGTTATGTTGAAGTCTAGAGATAATGTGGAGCAAAAGCCCCTGAATTGCAGGCATATATACGAACCTAACAAATAACAAATTTGAAAAATTCAAGTAATTATGAAATAAAAATGTCGGTTAATTGGGTATATTTTTGTCAGTTTCGAGCAATTTTTACAATTTAGTAATAAGAAACCCCGTACTAACATTTTAAGGAACAAAAAGTTTAATTTCCTCAGTTGTGCTATACGAGTGTTTGTTGGTTATCAGTGTATATTGATAGAAATTGAATACGGGGTATTCAATCTTAATATGATGACCGTTTTACGATGTTAACTTCTAAATTTTGTATCGGATTAGAAAGTGATTTCATTTTTTGTATTTAATTGGAAAATATTGAAGCTGAATGGTAAAATGGATAAACATAATAAGAGCGGTTTTTCTTTTTTGCAATAATTTAAAGTCAATATTAATTTTTTACGTATGGTAATTATTTTAACGAACAGTTTATATTGCTATGTTAAATCGAATTAAGATTCATTGGCTAATTGTCCGAAATTAATTAAAATTCAGAAAGACATGATGATAAATATTTCAAGGCACACAGGAAAGTCAACATCAGTAAGTTGAATAAAACTGATGTTGACTTTCGTGTGTGCCTTGGAATATTTATCATCATGTCTTTCTGAGATTTAACTAATTTCGAAAATTAGCCAATGAACCTTAATTCGATTTAACATTAATTTTTTACGCTGTCTGCCATACATGTAAGTGCAAGATTTAACTCGCTTATAATAAAAACGGTATTGGCAACATTTACTTCATCCCACTTGTGATAGAAGCTTCATGATCTTTGTTTTGCTACCAACTGAATTTTTTACGATCTTCATTATCGAATATTCGATGCTTTGAAATAAAGTTGGCAATCCATAGAATTATAATTAACATCGATACATTTCATACTACAACAATAAAACAAATTTCTAATGAAATATTTCAAAAATTGTAGGTATTGTAAATTAAGTATTTGATTCTGCGTATTAATTTTTTGTTGTATGTCATATCGGAATGTCTGTTTAAACTCGGGCTACCTGCATCAGCATCCAACTTTTCCGGAGGTCGAAAAAATAAATCTTAAAAAATAAATTTTTAAAAACTCATTTTGTAAAGATAATTTTTAAGCTTAGCAGTTTTCTCATCTTATTCTCATATTCAATTTCATTATAAAAATTGTTCCAATAGTTGACATTCCTAATGACTTGTAGCGCCGTGGAAAATTTGTACAAACAACTCTAATGATTTGGCATAGCGATCTCGAAATCAGTACTGACCTATTCTTTTATTATGATGATTATAATAAAAATATTTTAAATATTCCACTCTTAATGAAACTCGAATTTAATACAAATTGAAAAAGTTTTTGTAAATTCGGGGATTGAAACTTGAGCCTAATTAGTAATTCTTAGCTTATTGATGCTTACTTCTTGCATATTGTAATCGGGGAAATTGATTTAAAAAAACAAATAATATATAAAAAATTTTTAAATAAGAAAACATTTTTCAAATTACACACGTCTTTTCACCTATGAAAAGATGTGCTACAGCTCCTTTGAAACAGTGACTGCTATCTTACCATTGCCATTCTTTTCCTTGTGTCATAGAACAACTCGCTGTCCTCCCGATCATAAATGTCCAAAAACGTTTGAAATTTCAGTGCTTTGTAATAGTCAGGAATCTCGTCTGGCACATAATAGTTGTATCGTAACATTTTAATTTGTTCATAAAAATAGTTGACTCCACGCTTTCTTGGATCTTTTCTATTGCTAAAAGTGAGAAGAAACATACTGATGAAAATCCATTGCAATACTGATAACAATACTAACTTACAGATGCTCGGCATAACGTGTAGCTGACACATTCGAAATGCGATTTATTGAACAAACAGAAATTGCTGGAAACGGCACTTTATGTATAGGATACAAGGGATCATATAGCGTTGTTCTCAATAGCTGACCTCCAGTATTGCGATTATACCAAAGGAACATAATTAGCGTCGACAATGTTGCTGTATGGAAAACCAACCAAAATAGTCTGGCTCCAAAATAAATAGTGTATGTAATTAATTTTCATTCTTTCGTTGGACTGGCTTTTAACAAAAAGAGTAATGGATTGTGTTTATTCGCAACAACAATGTGCATAAAAGAAACATAAAACAAAAAAGAGGAAATGATAACAAAATGCGGCGGTCCCGTCCAATTACAAACGTGTTACATGGGTGTAAAAAGCAAATATATATCCTTTCGTACGTCAAGTACGGCACAGTCAAACATTCGCACACGTGCGCAAAGAAATAACCAATTTGTTGTTCTTTCATATGAGTATCTCAAACAAATATCCATTTGGCTGTATGCACTTATACTTACTTGCACACACACTTATACATACATACATATAGACCATATACTTAAAAGCGTACCTCTCTTGATAACGACATCCTCTTTCAACTAATTTTCCATAACAATGAAATGAAAAATTTTGTAGAAAATCGCTCAATGCTTGGGCGAATGTTAAATTTCGCATATTGTTATTTGTTGCCAATACAGGACTCCACCATGCCGCCCTGCCAACAACAAGTGCAACATCCGTTTCCGCCTTACAAACTTTGTGCTGCTGCTGGCGCTTGTGCTGTTTCTCTTTATGTTGTTGGTATTGTTGAACAAGTCCTTTTTTGCGTTGTTGTTTTAACTCGGGTTGTAGTTTTAACTGATGTTGTTGGTTTTGATATGCCAACGGATATGTTTTCATGTTTATTAAGTAGTCGCTGGTTTCTGGTCGATATTGGACTTGGCTCGAAATGTACTGAAATAAAAAAAATAGTTTAAAAGACTACGAAATAAAAAAATAATAAAAATACACAAATACTCTCAGTAACGGTGTAGCCGTAGTATTATTACTATCGAACAGTAACAATAAATTGCAACTGCCGTTGATTTTCAAACAAACAATCGCTTTTGTTGCCAATACATGAATAAAGCAGGCAAACTTGTGTTGAGATACTCTATAGTTGGTGTTGTAACGCTTGTGAGGGTGTTATTGAAAATGCAGACATTTCGAAGAAATATCCCACTTGTGATAAATAATATAATATATACAAAGTATTTAGAAAATTAAACATTTTACCATGATTAACTTTTTTAAATACCGCATGCTATAAATTTGAAAATTTTTAACTGAATAAATGAAATCAATATCATTTGAATGAATTTTTAACGAAATTTCTGAAGATGAATCAGGCTCCAGATTTTAAGCAATATATTGTTAAGAACGACGAATGTCATCAAACCGCAGTTATCAGGTTGTTCCCGCAATGCTTCCTCCAACAATTACAGTCTTGGGAATTTACCAACAACCGCTCTAGCTGAGATGCAATTTTTCTGTCTAAATTGCTGGTCTATATTTTAAAATTTCAAACTGCCAAAGCAAAGCTTATGGTGTAGATGAACTCATTGCAATATGTAGTACATGGAGAAATCAATATATTTTTCTCCCTATTTTTATTTAAGGATTGCAGCAGACATTATTATTGCAAGGATAAATAATTTTACGTAAATTTAATTTCATATTTGTATTCCTCTTACGTCGTTACATTAATTTTAAACATTTAGATATTATTTTCTTTCTTAAGTTGTCATATCGTTGTTTTATGCAAATATTTATTTGTGTGTCCGTCCCTCCACAGAAAAAAAGGTTAAAGTATCACACTTTCAAACAATTATTTCGTAATATAATATTATATATTCAACAAACGCTCTAATGAAAATGTTGTGAAAGGCTTGACCGGCATCTTTGAAAATGCTGTGAAAACTGTGTGTACGGAGAGCATTGAAGTTCAATGTGTTTTCCTTAAAAATACTAGATTCCACCTTTCCGTACCATATAATTGATTCTGAACAATATGTTTTTATCATCATTTGAAAATGCAGACGATGGTTCCAAATACCGGGAATAACCGCTGATTTTCGCAACTAGAATGTCCTGAACATTGTAATTGGCATAGAATTTTTCGATTGTCCCAGCTTGTGACATCTGTCTAAGCAGATCATTTGTAATATTTAGTAAATGTTTACTCGATTTATTATACAATCCATTACCATATTATTTATTAAAATAAATGGTATTTCGATAATCTCTTCGTGTCTTTAAATTTTAATAAAATAAAGCGCGTGTGTGAAACATCTTTGAGTTTTTTAATTCAGTTGAAAGACCTCTTCATGCGGAATATGACATCGTTCAAAAGGTCCTCCAGGCCTTCTCTCTGGGTGGAACACATCCGAAATGTTCGATATTCCATGACTCCATAAATCAGACTTCTATTGATTGAGTTCTTGGGTTGTATTTTCGAGGACCGCTGTGATTTGTAGCTCTAGCGCTTACACAAGAAAAAGTCTAACAGGGTCAAATCTCAGTAGCCAGTCCACATCACCTTCAGTTGAAATGTCTATGCCCTCAAATTGCTTGTACAGGTTGTCTAATGTGGAATGAGATGAGTGGAACGTAGTTCCGAGCTATTGAAACCACATTTCGTTGCTGACCATATGTGTTTACGGCCAAAAGAAGTTGGTAATCGTCGACCAATAGCGCTTGCCGTTGACCATAATTGCCTTTTCAGCGTCTTTCCCAAAGAAATATGTAGCAACGGCGCCACTAGTCAAAAATTCACACCAACAGTTACTTATCCGGGATGCATTAGAGTTTCTTAGATCTCATATGAATTGTAATCTTCACAAAGTCGACAAATTTGGTTGCTCACGTACCTATTCATCAAGAAATAAGCCTCATCGCTAAAGATGACTTTCCGATGAAAATTAGTGTCTTTGTTTCTTAGATCGTGGGTCAGTTGAATTTTTTATTCACGACGTGAAATTCTCCAAATTGTGGTCTACGACGCGAGGACTCTTTGCGACTGGTGCGAAATATACTGTTTCGAATTCTCCTGTACACTCTTACCAACAGTGACTTTGCTTTTGGTGGATCTTACATTTTGTTGACGTACGAGTATTGGTCGATCGTTAAACTAGTGAAAGCAAATTTTATACATCACAATGCAAACACTGCTCTCGGTGGCACGATTTTGGTGGCCGTAAAATGGGCGCAGCGCGCGGTACGTTGGCCGAATTGAGCACCCATTTGACAAAAAATTGTTAATATTTTATTATTTTCATGTGCTGTTGAATGCTAAAGCAGTCCATAGTGATATGGAAAAGCAGGCTGCATGAATGACTGCAAAATTTGACAGTTTTAGCTTTAATAATAACTTTGGAAGTCGCACTGCCTTAATATGTAATTTTATTGAAAACTCTTTCCTTTTATTCCATTGTATTCCTGCAAGCAAATTTATTAATATACCCAAGTATATTATGTTCAGGGATAAGGCAAAGTTTGCGATGTTTCTACTGCTGCTTTATCCCAATAAGTATTTTTTACTAAAGGATAACATATTTACCCCCTCATTCATAAAAGTTGTGAGAGTCTAATAACAGCGTAATAAAACAAAATTTCACATGAAATTTGATCTATTACACGCATATAAGTCTCTCATAATATTTATGAATATGGAGATTACGTATTATATTTCAGAAACTGTTTTATTAAAAATGACAACTTTTAACTAGTCCCCTAAATGGTATTAAAGAATATTAAATTTTACTTCAAATTTCATGCCAATGCGCCCAATTGTAGGAGAGAGAAGTGTTTGCATTTTTACAAAAATGTTGCAACGTGGATGTTTCCGTTGGCCAGAAAAGTTGGATTGATGAGTCGCCTTAAACTCGCTTAAAAGCTCTTATCAACGATAGTGAGGGTTCTTAATTTTGAAAAAAGTACATTTGGGAATGAGACTTGTTTGTGTACGTTAATGGGTGTCTGTTCAAGAGTACCCCTTCAATTTACACCATTTAGATCCTGCTGCAGAATGTTAAGCGTGTACTTCTTATTAAAAGTTCAGGACAAACAGGCACTTTTTTGTTTAATTGTTAACTTTGTTGGTTACACGAAGTATGTAAATATGCTCTTGTAATTGTTTAATACATGCACGCATACGGAGGCGAACATACAAACGCATAAATACCATTTCATACACCTGTACGTTTTGTATTGTGTTCATTATTGTTTATTTCCTGCTGTATTATTGCCAACCCATTAAATGCTACATGCCAAACATTCCCGGCTAAAAGACCTAATTATTGTTAATTGTTAGAATTTGTAAACCTTTCTTTCACATAAAATTTAAAAGAACTGTTAAGAAAGAAGAAAGAGCCCAAACCTAAGGAATTTTTATTTGCTTCCTTTCGAGCGATAAGCAACAAAAAAAAAGAAACATATTTAAATGTTTTAACAATTTATAAAAGAGAAATAAACGATATCCTAACATTTTTACACAATTTGCTTTTGGATGGGGATTAGCATTAATAAAGTACTTGTGTAATTGAATAAAAGCTTAGGGCACGTTTTATGCATTAAATCGAAACGAAATTTTTATTCATGAAATTAAGGGGCAAAACTTATGGTGCGACAATATTTTAAATGTGTTGACATGTTTAAATGGAAACCTAATTAAATGTTTAAAATCCAATTTAAATCAACTACAAAAAATGTAAATTTATACATTTCGCTAAACAAAACAAAAAAAAAAAAAAAAAAAAAGAAGTGAATAAATGTTTTATGTATTAAATTTCCCAAATAAAATTGAAACCCATTTCAGTATTTAATTTAGTGAAACATACCAGAGTCTCTGATTGGAAGCGTACTCGATACTGTCTCAGAAATTAATTAATAATTAAATAAATGACTGTATTTTTCTTCGGCCAAGATTTGTGTCAATCATTTCATGAAAATTATGGATTGCAAAACGGGCCTGTTTGATCCGTATTCCTGAAATTGTTTATCATTGAAAATTTATAAATATATATATATATATATATATTAAAAAATTATATATAAATTTTTCAAAAACATTATACAAATATTCGTCAAACACTGTTCGAAACATATTTTATTCTAAATTGAAAACTTCTTCGTTGGAACAAAACCGAAATATTTTTTTCCAATTTCCGAATAATTCCTTTTCAAATAACAACACCACCAAACGTAAATACCAAAATTAAATATCTGTTTCAGAAACTAGTTGTATAGAAAATATTTATTGTCTACAGTTAGTGTCCTACTCCTCTATTCATAAGCCAAGTCATTTCATTTTCTCTTAAGCCCTCATTTTGTAAATCATTTTGCGTTAATGATATTTATAGAAAAACCAAAACTATATTTGAAGAAATTTAAAATGTTTGTGTATGTATTAGGTATGTTTCTTTACTCCCAATCTTACAGAAGATCGTTCCCGTACTCGAAAATCAAGCAAATTTGTGAACATTCTGTGAGGGTAATTTTCTTCTTCTTGCACCAAACAGCCCGTACTTTTTCTTCTAGTTAGTTTGAGCAAATCCATCAGCTGTTTAAGAAATAAAAAAAACATAGCAGAAATACATTTGGCGCAATAATTAAAATGGAATGGAAATTGTGTTAAAAATAACTTTCAAAGCATTATTACACTTCTAGAAGTATGTGAGCATGATAAATAGAGTTATACATGTTTCATGCATTGTTTCATAACTGATTACATAAAGAGTTCCAAGAAAAAGAAAAGATCCAAATATGTCAAGCAAATGCAATGGTCTATCAATCTACAGATGTTTCATTTTGCGGTAAAGCATTTGATTCCCCAAATAGTAAAGAAAGAGACCTATTATATTCAATTTTCTCACTGCGCAAACGTGTAGAAATACATGCGTTGCTTTGACTTTCAAAATACTTGAAATTTGTATGAAAAATAAAAGCAGATTGAGTAAAAGAATTCAAAGAGAGTAAATATAAATTTCGCTTATGCAAAGTGATTTACAAAATCAGTGCCTTAATATCATCGATCAGCTTAATAACTCTATAGCATACAAGTGTTGCATTTCGAAAAACTTCAGTGTAAAGATATTTTACAATAAATAGCTTCGCTGTATTCTGCTTATTAATTTGTGTTGGCGGATGTGTTTTTATATATTTACTCATAAATCAAATTTGACGTGGCATGGCGGAAAGTCGTCGACAATTCTAACAAGCGGTACCAGAACAGAAATAGAGAACAACAAACTATTTCGTTATATCGTAAATATTTGACTTGATTTGATAATTGTTATATCATTTTTTTAATTAAATTTTCGAAATATCTGGATTGTGCGAATTTCAATTATATGAATATTGGGTTCCAATGCTACCAGAGTTGCTGGTGTACGTACATAAACTAATTACTTAAGATGGTTCTAAAATAAGACATTTTGATATTTTGGAAATAAATTAAAGACTACTTATTATTAAGTATTTGGACAATATTTCTAATGTTTTTAATTTTTCAAAAACAAACACACGCTGGCAAAGTGATCTGCGGAAACACCAATTGTTCCCGCCAACATAACTCATTACGGATAATTAGGCAACCGCTTGCTAACTTGCAAATACAATATCGAGTTGCAACCGTCAAATAAGCTTAACCGATGTTATCTTTGAACATCGCTTTTGCACAAAAATATATTGTACACCACAATTTGGACAATATGTCAAAGAATTAAAGTCGCATTGAGAGCCGTAATGGAAATGCAGCAAAAGAAATTTTATAGCGTTTTCTTTTCTGGGTAACATGTAACATTTTTTCACTTCTTTAACAAAAGGTGGGGGTTTGGAAAGGATGTTGGACTAATTTCCAATTAATTCTTTAATTCAAAATAACAGAATGTTGCGATTTTCTATTAAAAAGTGTAGAAAATGTAGCATTCTTTTCTAGAAAAGAATTCAACTATAGTTTAAGTGCATTTTTCATTTGTTTACATTTTCCGTAACTGCAAAGCCGGTTGAGCTAAAATAATTTTTTCTCAAGTAGAGCAAATCTAGTGTGAACAAATAAAAGGATATCAATGAAACAGTTAAGTTTTTAATATATTAAATTAATTGATTTTTTATGACCTCAAGAAGGTCATAAAATATCTTAAGCGCCACAAACACCTGTTGATTTAAAGGATATTTTTTACAACTATAAATTTTACATGTTGCATTTCACTACAACTCTATAAATCTGATTTCAAATCCAATTCGAGTTAAATCAAAAATAATTAAAAAATACTTCTTTGCTTAAGCTTATGGGACGATATTTGCCAGGAATCCAACCGAGTTTCATACTATTTTCTATTACAGTCATATACTTTCAAGGGCATCCACGCGTTCAATTTTCATAATTAAAGGGAAAAATTAATGACATCAACAAGTCTCATTAAAACGAATTTATTCTTTTTTTAGAAATATTTTTTCTTTCGAAAATGTATTTATATTATTTATCTGACCCACATTTTATTTTTGTAAGTAGTACTTTTGCAAATCTCTCGGTCTTTTGTCAATTCATTAAACAGCCTGAAGTTGTGAAATTTATTAAAAAGTGAAAAAGCATTTAAACGGAAAATAAAATGTAGCCATCCCACTTTAGATTTTGCAATTTATTTTGTTTTTTTTTTCCTTTGATTTTGCCATCCAGTAGTATTTGCGGTGGATATTGATAGACATCTGTAACACAAACTCTGCACTCGCACACATTCAATGCTTTCTAAAGGCTCTGAAGCTTTGGATGTTAAAAAAGAGGAAATATCACTGTGCATAACACAGCATAGATTAACGGATTGCGATACTTTTTAGTGGATTTTCTGTTTTTCCTCTTGATGCATTTGCTTGCTGTCAATTGAAATGGAGAGCTAGAATAACAAAAAGGATGTAATATCATGTTCATTAATCTGCTATTGCGATAACATTTATAAAAATGTTTGTTTAAGAAAGTATTATGTGTACATGGATATGGTAGTATCTGTTTTTTTTTTCAGTTATTCCCTTACGATTTCTATCAAAGACTGACCTGGTTTCATATTCAAATAAAAATGAATTCTCTGTTATTATTAAATATTTTTTGTGTAATTTACCAAAAAGGTTTGGTTGTCGTTGTCCTTGTTTAGGTATCACAACTCACAAACGTATAAAATTAAACAAATTAATAAACAAGAACGCATTGTGTGATGGGAGGCCGGATGGGAATTAAGCTTCTCTCATTTCAATATAAAAAATATTTAATAGCTGTTACAAAAAATAGAAGGAATAAATTTTGTATGACAATCATTTTATATTTCATTTTTTAATGTTATTGATTGTTATAGCATGATATGATCTATTATGTGATGTTATTTTATGGCCAGGGCAACCAAAAATATGCTTTAAAAAAAGGCGCATAAAAAATGCTGTAAAAAACAGGAAAAATGCTCTTAAAATGTAAAAAATATGCTCTAAAAAGTTTTGTTTTTCTTAAAAATATAAGATTTTATTTAAAAAATAATGAAAAATAAAATAAAAAATAAACATGTTAGAGAATTCATTAAATAACTTGTTACTTTAGGAACATATTACATGTCTAAGACAACATATGCTAAATACATATGTACATACTAATTTATGTAATATAAAATACGAATTAAAAACTACTTTGTAAGCAAATCTGTGAAATATATTTGCTTAATTCATATTGGAATTGCAATAAGTTACGACGTGTTGACTTAAATTCTCAAAAAGAAAGTTCTGTCTGTTGCTTCTAAAAATACTTTTATAAAAAGAAAAACTTCTTTCTACATCCGCTGAATTGATTGGAGCATATTTAAAGGCAAAACTTCGCCCACATCATATTCTGAAGTTGGGCTTGTTTAGAACCATTCAGCTGACTACAAATATTTTTTATTGTTTCAAGGCCTTTGTTTTTATCCATAACTCGTTTTAACTTATGTTGAACAATATGCTTAGAATCGGAGTCAGGCACATTGTCGATCTTTTTAACGGTGTCGTTCAGTATTTTTAATTGCTCAGTTAGAGAAATACCAGCAGTTTGAAATTTTTTGATATTGTTGGCAATAAATCCATAATTCGATCCAATAAAAACTAAATCTGTTTTTGTTTTAGATTTACGTAAACCTTCTTTGGCAATTTTAATCGATTGGGCGTCATCTGTTAAACTATCTAAAACTTTAAAAACTTTTCGTTATTGGTAGCATAATAATTTACAGCCTCAATCCATGTACCCCAACGGGTTGTTATTGGTTCAGGTGGGAGATAAAGTTCCGGATACAGTTCTTTATATACTTCTACTCTGCATGGTGCTTTTAGAAAAATCTTTTTAACATTAGAAATTATTTTGTCCACATTTTCATAATGATCCCTTATAGTTTCACAAACTCTGTGAAGACCATGGGCTAAACATGTTATATGTGTAATTTTTGGGTAAAACGTTTTAATGGCTTTGGCGGCTTTCACCATGTATGGAGCAGCGTCTGTTACAAAAAGTAAAACCAATTCTTTATTAAAGTTAACATCTAAGATTTTAATATAATCATCAAAAAGTTTTGCGATTGTCGAATGATTAGTTTTAATTATGATTATAGTGTTTAATAAAAACTTTTTTTTTATAGTTTCTTCATCAGAACTCAATATTTCAACTATAACGTTTACTACATTTCTTCCTTTACCATCCATGAAGTCTGTAGCTCTTCTGAGAAGAATTAGTGTCGTGACGGGGATTCCCCTACATCGATTTTTTATTAAAGCGGTTCTCGTATGCAATTCGCTCATAAACATTTTTATTAATGGGAACTGTTTTCACATTCAACTAAACACATACACATGAGTACTGTTCTACTCTGCTATGTGGTTTGAAAATTGAACTGAAGGTGGATGCTTAATTAATCCTTAAATTATTGATCGTATCTCTTCAATTTGGGTCATTGTTTGTGTGAAAAAATTGCCAGACAGCAATCAGACAAAAATCATTCTGATATAGTATTGAAAAATACAATTTTAAAATATATACATATTTCTCTTAAATATCTTAATCGTGAAGCAGGCAGCTCATTTTGAATACTTTTTATTCCCATTAATATTTAAATTACATTTTGTTGGTTCTTGGTAAGACTATAAAATAGCTGAAACCAAACTAATAAAATTAAATGTCTAATTTACTAAATGAAATATACGATGTGTATGTAATCCACTTCCTCTACATTTTCTACAACATTTTCGATATTTAAATTTACATGCCACATGTTTTAATAAAGTCACAAAGAAAAAGCAACAAAAAGGAAGAAAATGTAACTTAAATCAAAAATAATACCATGTGATATACGAGCTTAAAAGTATGTGTGTTAAGAATGTCACACAGGTAAATAGAAAGAACTCTAACGCATGAAGTACGTCTAATAACACGAATTCATATAAAAGTTGTTTCGTTACCACAAAAGAATATTCATGAAAGACAGATATTTTTCGTCACACAGTGGCGGAAAGTATTTAAAAGTACGAATAAGAATAACGCAAACTTTACGAAATTCGCCCATTGGCTGATAATAGTAAGTGATTTTGATAAAATCCATGGACAGTTTTAAAAATAAGCTTGTAAGCAAACGACATAGTGCGCCATTCATGTTGCATCCGACCTGTACACATTTCGAAAAAAAGTGTAAATTTTTAGGTTTTCGTACAACCGAGCGTGTAACACCATTCCATGAGTCCACTACTTTATGATCTCGTGCACAGTTTTATAATTTTTTTCTACAAAAGATTCCAATTTGTATTGCTTTTATATATGTATATTCAGATATTGATGAAACTAATTGTAGTTTTCGTATATAAAATTCACAAGTACCCCAAAGATGTAGCAAACATATTTTTAAAGCTATCGTGTCCTTAACTACACGACCGAAAACTATATGCCTTCTACTGTGAAGTATCAGACAAACCACAGGGCTTTGTGGTTTTAAGATATTAAGGAGTATTAACTTTAAATTTTAATTAATATCTTCTTAACAATGTCGAAAGAATTCTTTCTTACAATTATATATAAAAAAAACATATTTTATAAACTATATTTGTTTCAAGTGAAAATAAAAGAAAAAAAACTCCGTCGACATCGTGAAGTAGGCAGAAAGGCTGACTTCCAAAACGTCAATAACAAAGCATCATATTTCAAAACGCCGCCGCCAAGCATTTTTAATGCAGTAAGAAAGCAAGCAAGGCATCAATTTTAAAATTGATGCATTGCTTCGGAACTTTGCATATGTATAGGGTTTAAATACAGTAGCAATACTGTATACAAACTTTGTATATGAACGTTTTGCAAGTCAGCCAAAGTTTTAACAAAATAAAAAAAAAAGTTCCTGCATTAGCAATTCTATTATTTTGTCCCACTGTTTGTGGTATATTTCAATTTCGCTCTTAATAAAAAACGAATACGAATATATCTTTGGCACAATTTTGAGTTTAGTTTAGCGAATATAAATTTTCGAAAACACATGTAACACAATTCGAATATAAAAAGTATACTTGAAGTAAAAGAGTCAAATGAAACCGTGTGCCCTACTTCCATTAGCACTTCTGAAACCCAAAACCACAAGCTGTTTCAAAATCGAATATCTAAAAGTTGTTGCTTTTTCTGAATTAAATTTCCTTCCAAGACGTTAATATTGATTAGAAATGAACAATCTCTCTTTTATATGTGTATCCGCCGTATTAGTGGGGAATCCTTAAGATGGCCTAGTCCTCAGTATACAATCTAGACATCAAACATCAGACTTTGAAAGCGTAAAATCAGCCCAGTGCGTAATTAAATATATAAAATAAATTCAGAACGGAAAACAGATACTATAACTGAGTCGGTATGAGTTATTTGATAATGACTTTTTTTCGTATTGTAGTTGCATTGAGGTCAGGGGCCTAATTTCTGCATTTAATATCAGCGGAAATTGCAATATGATTTGAATGAGAATTGCCATGGATATCGAATGCCGTAGTTAGTATCCTGATATGGGAGTAGTTCTCATAAGTACGTTAGATATATTAATATTAACTACATGAGATCCTGGTATATGTTTCCTCTAAGTCAATTTCGAATCTAAAACTAGATCAAAATGTTTCACTTTCGTCTCTGTAAATATGATTAGTCCTACAGGACACCGTAGGATGGTTGGGTGTAAAGGCCAAGAATTCTAACAACAGAATTGTTCATGTACATGTTTTTGGCTTTTGTTAACTGCCCATGTTTTTTTTATTAAAACAACTTTACTTGTTGATTTCAAGTCATATTAATTGCCAATCAGTATAATTCAATTTGGACAATTAAATAAATTGAATTGTTCTTCCTACGAAGTACAAATTGTTGGGCATATAAAATACAACAAGGAACTGATAAATTTGTAATTATAAATATGAAGAATCAAACGTTTCATTGGAGTTTCTAATCACAATAACTTTTCCTTCCTTATATAAAGAAACTGTTGTAAAAGGTGTATAACTCTTCTTGGAATAGAAGATGTTTTTCTATTTATATACGATTTTTCTAATGGCGAATTCTTTTCTAGAAAACATTTAACATTTTTTCACTTATTTTCTAAAAATTGATGGTTTGGAAAAGTTTAACACAGAAATTATTTTTCGTTAGAGATGTTGGATTCATTTTCTGATAAAAAGTGTTGCCATTTTCTGATAAAAAGTGTGAAAAATGTTGCATATTTTCTAGAAAAGAAATCGACGTCAGCTTCACTTGTATGTTGTTTTGTTTGCATATATCTAAATCTTCTTTTGTATATTTAATATTATTATTATTATTATTATTATTATTATTATTATTAACGTTAATCATACGTCACATTGTACAACCAGAAGGTTGTTGGTGTGCTTAATGTTCTTATCTTCTCATCTTCCTTATTGGTTAGATTGTCTTCAAAATTTTAAGTAACTAGTTCGTGAAGATAAATTATTCGATTACTTCAACAGTTTAATGATGGACCTTCTTAACATAAATTTAATGTAGAACAAGTGTTACTTTCGTATTAATATCCAATAATAATTTTTAAAAGTAGAGTTTAATACAACCGATGTTGGCCTAATGATATACATTTGCTGGCTAAAAACTATTTCCTTGAATGTGCCTCTTTCAATTCCCCGGTTGTATGTAATTTCTTTGCATCAAAATAATATCTATTAAAGAAAAGGAATTTGACATACAAATGAGAACATGTTGTGTGTATAAAGTGCAGCATATATTTACACCTCCTCACACACAAAATATTATTTATGTGTGTTTGTTGGTATAAAATCACATGTAATACGTTACATGATACTGTCAACTTATGGTGTACGTGGGTACGCTTCCAAATGAATGTGAGAATTGTACAAAAATAAGAGTATTTGTTTGAGTCTTTATGACGTGCATATGTAGCATGAGAGTGTATGATATTATTTTGGTTGAATAATTCCAGCAACATTCTAAGGATTTTACTCTTCCTTTATTCCTTTTTCTATATAATTCATCGTTATCATTAAAAGTTGATTTCAAAGGTAGAGGGAAGTACATAACAGGGTTCGGGCTATAATGCAAACAATTTTATTATAACATATACATACATATTTATTCCTTGAGCGCAAATACCAAATACTAAAAAATCTCTTTTCACGCAAAACAGTGTCCAATAATATTGAATTATATGAAACAGTCTATTAGTTATGCGTGAAGTTGGCATAATGAAAACTTATCTGAATAATAATATTTTTCATTTATTTAGTGGTTATGCTTTTGTGATCAAATATTTGGCAACTATGGACGTACTTTTAGGTGTCCTTTGGAAAACAATAAAAGTATTTACAAGCCAAAATGAAAAATAATATCTGACAGAACCTCGTAAACAAAGACCGTATCAAATCATATAAAATACATTGAGGGTTTGGGAACTCGATGTTTGTGAAACTTAGTATAACCAATAACTTGCCAATATTTTGAAATAAATTTTTTCCCCAAGAACTTAAAAACAACACAAACATATTTTCTTGATCAATACGAATACAACTGAATGACAAATTTTATTAATATTTTTTATTTGCGATTAAAGTTAGCGCAAAGTTGAACGGTCTTTAGGGGTCAAGCGCTTTGCATGTTTTTTTTATCGTTTTTATTCAAATAAGTATTTTAAGGACCGTCCCGTATTATAATAAAATAATAAATAACAAAATTAAAATTTTAAATACAATTATTTTTGTATTTTAATCGACCTTGTTTTTTACTTAAATTCTTGTTATAATTATTCACATATATATGTGAATAATTATAACAAGAATTAAAATTTTAAATACATATTTTTTATGTTAAAACATACAAAATAGTATCAAATATTTGGCTAAAAAAGCGTAACCACTAAATATATATGAAAAAGCTTTTAACCCAGACAAGTATTTCTTTAGTTAAACTGTTGCCAATAATATAAGATTCTATGACAATGTCTATTAGTTAGTATTTAGGGGTTACGCTTAAGTGAGCGAATATTTTAAAAGTGTGAACGTACCTTTAGACTTATCTAAATTTTATGAAAATGTTTTCCACATAATAATGTATGTACATAATAAATCGTGCAATAGAACTTCAAACTTTTTGCGTATTCTTGCAGTTTTTTCACATCCGCGTTTGTTATGAAAAACTGAGTCTGCCTTCAGCAACTTGTTCTTTCTTACCTGACAGATAAAACAATATTATTTTATATTGAATTTCAAGGAGTTACCATCGCCATGTGGCCACTATAATTTTCAATAATTTTAAATATTCCGCAGCAATTCATATTTCGACAACTCCGACTCCAAGTTTACGATTCTTATTTGGGAAAAGCTTTTTATTGTAACATTAGACCGTATCGTGAAGCACACGCTTTTTTGGTATAATATAATCATATTTTATGATTCAATTAGACAAATAGTCGGTACTTTGGCATGAAAATCCGAACTCTGTTTATCACTTCTATTATTAGGAGGAAAGTGTATAAATAAATGTACATACTCCAATATATTTTTTAATTCGAATTAAATTATTTTTACCTATCAAACATACATATAAGTCGCATACACACACCTTCTTACATTTATATAGCAGACATATACTAAATATTTAGCTACATATTGTATTTATAGTAGACATAATTAGACGTACTTTTGTATGTATGTATGTGTGCATATGGGAGGATAACATATATTTCTCAATTAGGGCATAATTTCCGGTTAGTAGTCATATTTTCAAAATGGCTGGATTTATGAGAAAAAGTGAAAATATTTTAGCTAACTGAAACCTTAATTAAAATTATAGAATGTTGATTAATTTAATTCAGGAAGATGAACAATTTATAAAAATGTATGCTTGTAATGAACTGAATAGTCTAGTTTGGAAATTGAGATGGTAGCGTGGCAAGCTCACGAGACCAACAATTTCTAGAGACAATCTTTAAATTATTAATTAAATATTGCTAAAGCTGTTTACACACGGTTCGCAAATCTAACAATATTGTTAGATCTGACAATGTGCTGGCAATTTCCTGACAATAAAAAATTGCCACCAGTCGGTTCAGCCGATTGTAACAAAGTATCCTCATTTGTCACACGATTCTCTGAAAATTCTGTTTGCCACGTCAAAGTATTTGACAGGAAGCATGAGGCAGAACCTTTTAATGGTGGAAAAGTGGAAAAGTTAAGTGCAACAAATAACGAATATTACGTTTCCACTCAAGCTTTAGCTATGCTGTCCTTGACAACTGCATTAATTTAAATAAAAATGAGCAGACATGTTTACCAAATTATAACAATGACAGCAAAGAGTGTGTCAAATGTCTGACAATATTATTTGCTAACACAGTTGTAAGACATCGTTAGCCATATTTTACATTGGCTTAACGACTTATTTTGGCAGAGGCAGCTTTCAAAAATAATTTTAATGATATATTGAATACCATAGTTAAAGTGACTCCCCATTTTCACAGTGAAGCGGTACAGGAAACCAATAATATCACACCATATCACATTTCCTACAGACCCTGTTTGCTGAAATTCGCGCGAAATTCTGCCGATTGGTTACACATTTAGTCGATTACGTTGGTCAAAAAAAAATCACGAAGTGCACGAAATTGATTTTGATCTGAACAACCATTTTCGTAGAAGGCCTTAACAATCTTAACGCGTTGCTCAATTGACTATCTTTTCATCGCTGAATTTGTCAAACTTTGAAACGAAGAATAGATAACCCGACATTAAAGTGTGACTTACAATTAAAATCGTGCATTATGTTAACCAACCTTTACTAAGTCTATATATTTACAATATTTTGATTAAACTAAAATAT